>JAFEMH010005932.1:122500-143139 GCA_022495995.1 Adenophora triphylla var. japonica
CAAAATGGCAAAATGAGAAGCTACTATTGGGACGGAGGGAGTATATAAGTCGAAGCTCGGCTCGTTAAAAACTCGTTTGATTTCAATTTTTTTTCAAAAAATAAGTCGAATCTCGAGTTCGGCTCGTTAAAACTCGAGTTCGAGTAGCTCGCGAAAAGCTCGCGAGCCAGCTCGCGAAAAGCTCACGAGCCACCTGGCGAAAAGCTCGAAACTTGATTAGAGCCGAGCTCGAACAGGCAATCTGAACTCGAGCTCGAGAAAAGCTCGAGCTCAATAATTTTTATTCGAACTCGAGCTCGAAACTTCAGAGCTTGGCTCAGCTCATTTACCGCCTTACCCTTAAAAGCACAAGGCCACAATCCTTGTCAAAACCCCTCAAACTAAGCATTCACCGTTAATTAAAATAGAATCAACGACCACCAAACAACCTAATTAACAAACAAATACACGTACTATTTGACAAACAAAAACATGTGTGTTGACATACCACACACACACACAATAAAAAAGAGACCACACAAAATCTTTCTCTCTTCCATATTCAGCCATTACAAAAACTTGAAAACCCTATACTTTCTCTCTCTCTCTCTCTCTCCGCCTTCGTCGGAATAATCATCGGCTCCGGCGAGTTTTAAAACACCAGCAACTTCTTCCACATCCACTTTCCTCTAGCTTCTTCTTCACTCCCTGTTGCTTCCCATCCATTCTCGTCACCGCCAACTTCTTCTCCGTCACCAATCTCTCATTTTCTGCACCCACCGACGGCGTCCACTCGATTAGTCGTCAACTAGGCTGCCTAGGACCGCCGGAAAATCTCAACTTGACCGCCGTGACACCGTCATGGCTTCAGACTTTAAGAGGAAGGACGGATCCATAAAGGTAATCGCAGCTACTTTTAAATATACCTCATTTCGAAATTGGCCTGCTACTAGTTGAATTGTGTAAGATATTTTTGGAATTCACTAATTATATGTTTGCCAATTCATACCATGTTAGTTTAATGGAAGGAAGGAGATATCATTGGCTTGGGTGGATTTGGGAAAATGCAAGGTATTATTCTTATTCTTTTTTTTTTTTTTTAATTTGTACCCCTCCGTTACGATTTAATTAGTATAACACCCGTGCGTTGAACGCACGGCCAAAAAGCTTTGACAAAAAAGAAATATAAAATTAAAAAAGTCACTTAAAATGTCATTATAAATATTTATAATGAAATTAAAGTAACAGTTACAAATTTTGAAAAATTTCCTTGTAAACAACATTTGTTGTTTGATCCACAGTCTTTCCCTCTTCGTCGCACACTAATATCTTCAACCCAGCGCGAGTAGTCACCCTAGACAAAGCAACATACAATTGACCGTGGCTAAACACGGGCCTTTTAAGAAACAAACCGACATATGACAGTGATTGACCCTGACTTTTGTTGATTGTCATTGCATATGATACAATCAACAGAAACTGCCTTCTCTGAAACTTGAATGGCAAACTGAGATTGGATGGAGTTAATGGCATCCTCGGAACAAAAACTTTATCACCAACATTACTGCCGTTTAAAATTTTTGCTTCTAAAACATGTTCACCGAGCCTTGTAATGATTAGCCTCGTTCCATTGCATAACCCTGCACTATGGTCAATGTTCCTCAATAACATAACTGGAACACCAACTTTAAGATTTAACTGATGATTTGGCAAACCGGAAGACTTTATTGTATTCAAAAACTCAGTCGAATGGATGTCGGCAAAATGGAATTATTCTCAGACCTACAAATAGAGTCTGAACTCAAATAAGTTTTACCATCCAATTGATTGTGAGAGACCATGTACTCATTTATTTTCTCAACAACATCAAGAGTTGGTGCAAGTATGGCTCTTCCCTGTAAAAATGCGATGTCATCAAAATGATCGGTGAACGAAGGATATATAGTATCAACAATAGCCTTGATCAAATCGCCAGATGATTGCACAAGAAGGTCATTGGGAATGTTTATAGTTGCAACACCATCATTATCTTCCCCATATGTTCCATCTCTGATACTTAAAATCCATTCAGAGAAATTTTTAAGCTCCAATCCACTCGGATCATTCTCCAAAGCTTTAAGTCGCATATTTTTAGTAAGCCTCAAAACTTTGCAATGCGACCATAAATGCGATGAATTGATCGTTGCCATCACAATATCTTGTCTTGTACCTTTGGGAATCACCGGAAGAATCTGACGAAAATCTCCGCCAAGGACTACAGTTTTTCCCCCAAATGGTTGATTAAAACTATCAAGATTTTTAAACCGCATTATATCTCGTAAAGTTCTGTCAAGTGCTTCAAAACAATGTCTGTGAACCATTGGTGCCTCGTCCCAAATGATAAGCTTTGTTCTTACCATTAGCTCAGCAAGAGGGCTGCCTTGCTTTATATTGCATGTTGAATCCTCATCCAAAACTAAGGGTATTGCGAATCTAGAATGACCGGTTCGACCCTTGGGTAACAAAAGAGATGCTATTCCACTGGATGCCACATTCAAAACTATTTCACCCTTTGATCTTAAACCAGCCGAAAGAATCCTCCATAAAAATGTTTTACCTGTACCACCAGAACCATATAGGAAAAACATCCCTCCATTACCAGCATCAACACTATTCATGATCGTATCAAAAGCATATTTCTGCTCATCTGTACACAACCCTAATAACTTATTGCATTCATCCGATAATGAATTTCGATCATAGTCCAATTCATCCAGTATTAGACTATTGCTGGATATTGACGGATCATAATCCTCAGGATAAGGCATGGTTGGGAATTCTTTAAGGCTTTTGCCCCTGTTGCGCAATATCTTTTCAATTTCCATCAAAGTGAAGTTTTTTATTTCTTCCGCACTAAGTTGCAAACCTGGTATATTTACAACAAAAATATATGAAGAGATTAATTGTAAAATCTCAAAAAAAAATGAATTAAAACTTATAAATAAATAGTAATAAGTTATTTTACCTTGATGCCCTAAAACACGTCTACGTATATAGAGAATGTCGTCCGACAAATAATCCACGCAACTTTCCCATACATACTCAGGTCGAGAAATTGACCCAGACATCAGCAATGTGACAAATAGGCTCCTCACTTGATGGCCAGATCCCCAATGGCTTGCTTCAATAATACCCTCTACGTATTCCTTATCATCATCAAGCAACCCCAGAGCATAGCAAGCATCTCTAAATGATTCATATTGGAAACCATTAACGCGTCTTATATCAGCATAAGATGTTGGCCCCCGAACAAAATTCAACAAAGTTCGTAGGTAATACAGCTCTCCCTGACCAGGTGCAACATAAAAAATGCGGCCTATTTTAAAACCACGTGCCCTTGGCTGCCACTTTCTTTCTTTCTTTCTTATTCCAAACAAATTTAGTTGGAAACTCTGCGTAAGTCAACTGTTCGGCCACATCCTTATATATAATGTTTGCATCCATCCATGATGTGAACATACTTTCTCTTGACGTTGGACGTTCGACAACTTCTTCAATTTCATCATCATCATCGAATACTATATTTTGTTCACCTTCCAAATGGAAAGACAATCTTTCAACCGAAGGGTTTCTATAATGGATATCATTACCTGATAACCTCCAAGCAGCCTCACAAGGTGATATGTATCGACAATCCAAGTAATTTTGTATCTCATCAATAGTTTTTTTCCCTCCACCATCATCAACACTCTGACAAAACTTTGTAGTAACTCTGTCTTGACCTTTACTTACGTACTTGCATAGATATTTAATAGATTTAGCTTGATTACACCATTCAACATTAATGTGAGCCCCATGTTTCAACAATAATTCACGATTGTGAGGGACCACATACCTGTTGTCAAGAGATGTTCCCTTCACGACTATTGTTCGACACATTATCGGGACGCTTATACACAGCATACCCATCTTCATCAATGACCGTTTTCTCACAAAATTTTTGGGAAAATATTTATTTGCATCGTCTTTCAACCATACGGGGGAGTTAGGGACGATCTTTGCCCACAGGTCCATGGAACATTAACTCCTTCACAACGGCATAGTAATGTGGATCAGCATCCTCATTTGGAATCTCAGCAGAAATGATATTGTCTATTCTTTCTACTGTAGGATGAGTTCCATCATTTTCCAACCAAAGAATTATGTGAACATGTGGTAAACCACGCTTTTGCCACTCAATTGTGTAAATAACTGCACAAAGGAAATTAATTTGTAAATTGTTTTCAATATTTACAAGTATGCATATATATATGTGTATATATATATATATATATATATATATATATATATATATATATATATATATAATTAAATGTATTTTTTAAATAACTAAATATAAATAAGATTAAAAAGTACCTGCTTTGATTGGACCAAAAATATTCTTCTGGCATAGGTTATCCATGAGAACATCCAACTTAGCTTTAAACATTCTGCACATGATATCCGGTCTATCTTCTGGTCGCAAACCTTTTGAATGCATAAATCGAACGATCTCGGGCCATTTAGGATTACATGTGAATGTAATTAAAAGATTAGGATATCCTATCCATCTGCATATGGCCATTGCATCTTGGTAATTCTGGATCATATATCTAGCACCTCCAATATAGTTAGACGGCAAACAAATTCGTTTGCCACGAGAAGCAGGATCCCTATCACCTTTCAATAGAGCATCCGTCAAACCTTTATACATTTCACATCTCAACTTTTTCTGATTCGTTCTTATGTAAGTTAAACGTCCAGTCTCAACCATTGTGAATGAATCCACCAGATATTGTTGAAATAGCCTTCTAGAGAAAAAAATATTTGGTGATTCATCTTCCCTTTCATGCATTCTGTAGGCAAAAAATTCTCTCATACTCAACTTGAATCGACAATTACGCAATGTTGTGTTTGCATCAACATTGCGTAGTAAAATATCTTCTCTGTAACCATCTTGACCAAGCAGAAAAAGCAAAGGGTATTGCAAACCTAAATACGATGGATGCAATTCTGTAATCCTTTTCAACAATCCAGATTGAGTTTCAACAACAATATCCCTATCGCCTGTCAATGTATCAAAATCACCAACTACCAATAACGCAACATCGTCCTTTTGTGGAAGGTCATAACATCTACCATCAGATTTTCGCCTTCCAATAAGTCTTAGCTTGACATTACTTTCAACATTCTGATGCATGGAATCTCTAATCATTCTAAACGACTTTACGAGAATATTATGCTCATCAAGAATACTCTTCAAGTCACTGACAATTTCTTCGTGCAAATTGCTTGTATTTGGCTCTTGCCTAAAAAGTGAGGGAAAAAAATTAGCATAACATTTTTAATTTTTCCACACAGTTGAAAATATAGTTATATATATATATTCTAATTTACTTACTTTATAGACCGCATTCTGTTTTGAATTTCATGATCAGTATCATAAATGTAGAGCTGCGCAAATCTAGGTTGCTTTCCTTACGGTGGTATCAAAGCGCCCATGAAATTATAGTTTTGACCATATAACTTGAACACCGGAGGACTATTTCCTTTATTAATGCCATAATCAATTTTACCTCCCATACCCATAGAAGTGAATGAAAACATCATGTTATACGATCTAATATTTGACGTAAATAACCTACTCTTCTCATTGTTCCCATATAACAAATCCTTAAAAAAAGATGGAGGTTCAGGCATCGGGGGCAACTGTACTTTTCCTTTCATGCAACATCCTGAGAACTGGGGATTTGATCTTGTTTTATATCGTTTATTCAACCTCTCCTCAAACCAAAAAATGGCATTGCAATACTGACACTTGCTATTAGGATCTCCCAAGTCTTTATATTCTGTATTAACAAATTAAAAAAGAAAATTAATTTATACTAAACATATGAAAATTTATTTTTTTACTGTAATAATGATTGACATATTCAATTCATAAAAAAAATGAGTACACTAAAAATTACCATTCGTGAAATATGAATTCTTATCAACATTGATGTCCATGTTTCTAATAGGAGAAATATTTGTGCCTACAAAATGTTAAGGAAAAAACAGATAATATAACAAATAAAAAAACAATAAAACCACTAAAATTATAACTTAATAAATTATAAGAAATATAAATACCTTTTCGCTTTCTTCTGCCTATTCCAATTAATTTAACTCCTGAACTTGACCCAATCCTAGAATTCTTGTAGGCAAATCACTTTCAGGAGAAATAGTGCCTAAAATTGATTTCAATCATTTAAATATATGAAAGAATCATTTGTAGAGTTAAAATTTTTAGTAGACAATTAGCTTCCTTATGATGGAAAAGTATTTAGTAATAATTTTTTAAATAAAAAATTTATATATAAATCGTATCATACCATAGGACATATCTAATAATGGCCGAACTAAATGAAAGGATCAACCATTTCCCTTTTCTGCTCCAATCATATTATTTTGTGAAAAAAAACATTTTATGCATTTAATGCATCTTGCCTATTAGATAAATCAACTGCCATTGTAGTAGTTGTACCTCAAAAAATATTTCTATAATATTATTTGATTTTTTTTGTGAAACTAAAAAATTAATATTGATAAAAATCAAAATAAGTACTTACAATTAACCCCAGAAGCGTTTGAAGTATCTTTTTCATTAGTTATATGAATTACCGTTGGTGTAGTCGGACCTATAAGTCAATGTTGTATGTACAGTCATTGATATTAACATCAAAACTTCAATATATAGAAATGGATTAATAAAAAAAACAATAGAAAGTGGATTGAGTCAAAGACAACATACCGTCTCCTCGGAATTTAATATTAGTAACATTTCGAAGACCAGAATTAGAATAAGATTGACCATTTGAAAGATTGATAACTTGTGAAGCTATTGGGCCTGTGTAAGATAGAAATTGATAATATTCATTTTAGTATTTCTCTAGATAATATTTCCAAAAAAATGGCATTTAAAATTAATATCTGTTAATGAAATTTATAAAATATTATATTGCAAAAAATTATGACGTTCAATGCATAAAAAATATAATTAGAGTAAATTACTATTCGTAAAAGATGAATGCCCTGCTTTATTAATGATGTTTTTTATCATAGGAGAAATCATTGTCCCTTTGCTACCGGAGAAAGACAACTAATATATCAAATTAAAAAACAACAATTAACACTAAAATAAAAAATTTATAAATCCTAAAAAATAGAATTATCATTTCGCTTTTTAGGTCTTTTCTAAATAGGATAATGCCTGAAATTGATTTCAATAATTTAAATAATTAAATGAATCATTTGTAGAGTTGAAATTTTGAATACGTAATTAACTTCCTTATAATGGAAAAGTATATACTAATGATTTCTTGGATAAAATATTTATATATATAAATAGAATCATACCATTAGTTATATCTGATAATGGGGGAACCGAATGAATTGATCGATCAATTTCCTTTCCTGCTTCAATCATATTATTTTCTGTAATTGATACCAACATCAAAACATTAATCTATAGAAATAGATTAATAAAAAAAAACACAATAGAAAGTGGATTGAATCAAAGACAAAATACCGTCTCCTCGTAATTTATCTCGAGTAACATTTCGAAGTTCGAAATTAGAGTCAAATTGCCCATTGGTAAGATTGAAATCTTGTGAAGCTAATGGGCTTGTGCAAGATGAGAATTGATAGACATTCCTTTTAGAATTTCTCTCAAGAATATTGCCTGAAAAATAATATTTACAATTAATATTTATTACTTAAATATATATAAATTTATTTTTAAAAAATATGAGTTTAATCATACCATTGGTCATATCCGATAATGCTTGACGGGAAGGAATGCAGAAATCACTTTCACTTCCACTTCCACCTCTCTTAACATTTGATTTCGGAGATACATTTTCTGCGATTTAGTCAATAAATTAGATGTTTGGATAAATAATTTCAACTTACTCCCTCCGTCCCACCCGAATTTGGACAAATTTCCTTTTTGGGCGTCCCATCCGAATTTGGACAACCCAAAAAGGAAAGTTTATAATAATAAAAAAATGGGCCTACCCCACTCACTCATTCGTCTAGCATGTCTGATTTATTTAATGTGGCCTATTACTCCACTCATTCTCTCTCTTCATTTTCTACCACACATTTTTATTATCTTATTGTTATTTCTTAATCTCCGTGTAAAGTAACTTTGTCCAAATTCGGGTGGGACGGAGGGAGTATGCAATTTAGAAAAAAAGACACTTTAAAATATAATAAGAAATCTCTTTTTTTCGATATGCACTACAAAACATTTTCAACATTTTACTTTATGAATTAAATATTATGATCTATAATTTCACATATAAATACTATATAAAATTTATATAATACAAATTTAAATGTACCAACATAATGCAATTTTAATGTCTTTACATTTTGGCCCAATATATTTGGCCCAATATATGCCCATTACTAAATCAATTGAAATTGAAGCCTGACATAACTCTAACCTAATCATCGGATAATTTTAAAAAAAGACGGGAAAAGAAAGACATCCTAACCCTAAACGTATTTCTTCTCTTTCAGTCGGTCATTAAGCCGCCCAGCGCCTACTTTCTCTCTCGCCGCATGACCTACTTCCTTTCTCTCTCCGCCGCTTTAGCATCATTTTCTTCGCTTGAACTCTCATCTCTACACCGCTGCCTACTTTCTCTCCCTAAAATCTATGGCGCCTTTAGGGAAATTATAATCGAGCTTCTTGATTTCGGTAATTTCTAAGCTCTATATATTTTGTTCTTTTTTTTATGTAAAATTCAATTATTCATGTCATATATTTTCGAGATCCGTTTTAGAATTTTGTTACAATAAAAATTTTAAAACCATTTTACAATTGATTCTGGATCTAAAGCGATTTTACTCATCATGCTTGAATTATTGAATATTTATTGATTATGATATGTCTGTAAGTAGATTTTTTTGACTTTTTTTGTATAGATCTAAAGAAAAAATGATAGTTTTTATTTTCAATAAATATTTTATTGCTTATTATAAGAGTACTCGTTGCGATTATTTAATAATGATGTTACCAGTACATAACTTTCGAATATGAAGTCAATATTTAGATATTTTGACAATTTAGATCTACAGAAAAATGTATTTTTTTTTGATATTTTCAATATTATTTTTAGACATATTATGTATAGATCTAAAGTAAAATGATAGTTTTTATTTAGAAAAAATTATTTTATTGCTTATACAAGTGTACTCGTTTTGATTCTTTAATATTGGTGTTCCAAGATTATAAGTGTCGAATTTGAACTCATTAAAAAATTCTTGGTATACATTGTTTTTTAAGAAAAAATGTAAAACACTTTAAGCATAATAGATTCGTGCTCCAGTTTAACTCCTGTATTTGTTTAATTGCAGATGGGGATGGACGCATTACGGGCGGCGATGCTACGAAGTTTTTCGCCATGTCCAAATTGTCTTGACAAGATCTCAAGCAGGTGTCTTTCATATTTGCTCAATCAAATTGCTTATATCATCCCCTATTTATATCTGCTTGTGTTTTTCTATGTTTGGATCCTCCCCAAAAGGAGAATATCTAAATGCTTATTCTGACATTGGCTCATTGAATTTCGATGTTTTTGTTTCAAGAGTAGGCAATATTTTGCTAGATATGGTTGGTAATTTGATTATTAATGGCCTCTTTGGTTCTCTGTTTAATTATTACATGTGTCCATGGCACCTCTCATGGCATGTGCAAGTAAATACATTTATATTATAATTTTTTTCATTGTTCAAGATTATTGTGAATTGTATTGCTGTTACAACTAACTTGTTGTTCAATGAAAATGTTTACGGTGGCTAATAGTTTCAGAAAAAGAATCTATAAGCTTGAGGGTTAAGTGGTCAGATATGATGGTAATTAAGGGATAAAATAGGGAGAGTGATCAAAAGAGTACACTAAGATCCTCGTTTTTTTATGTATAGTATTTATATATGTGTGTGCTTCTGCTTGTGTTCATGTAGTCAATAAATGTTTGTTTGTCATTTTAGTGGTAAAATAGAAATATATGTAGACAAACTTATGGCCAAGTGTGTAAATAAACTTGTATCCGTTCACATGCTGCTGAATGCTATTATTTTTTGCTTGTTCTGAGTTCATATAATGGTGGCTGTCGAGATGTTCTTGTTTTATATTCTAGTTGCTTTTGCAAATTGGAACCACCCATCTCTGTTAGATTTCTTATGCATTCTTACGTATGTGGATCCTCATTTTGTTGCTCTGCTGATTTACTGTCAACATTTTGTTTCTCTTGTTCTGTCTCTTAAAGGTGTGGGCAATTGCAAATTCAAAAAGACAAGGTTTTCTTGGTTTTAAAGAATTCGTAATGGCAATGTAGATTCTTACTTGTTCCTGTTCTCTTTTGTTATATGAACTACTTTTATTGTTTCTGATACGTCCTTACTTTCTTATTCTAGATAATATCACTGGGTCAAGCCGGACATGCGCTCACCGGTGATCTCGTACATGCTGAAGGTAAGAAGTCTCATTGATAGGATTTTCAGATTTTACTCATCATGCTTGAATTATTGAATATTTATTGATTATGATATGTCTTTAAGTAGATTTTTTGACTTTTTGTATAGATCTAAAGAAAAAATGATAGTTTTTATTTTCAATAAATATTTTATTGCTTATTATAAGAGTACTCGTATCGATTATTTAATAATGATGTTACCAGTACATAACTTTCAAATATGAAGTCAATATTTAGATATTTTGACATTTTAGATCTACAGAAAAATGATTTTTTTTTTGATATTTTCAATATTACTTTTATACATATTATGTATAGATCTAAAGTAAAATGATAGTTTTTATTTAGAAAAATTATTTTATTGCTTATACAAGTGTACTCGTTTCGATTCTTTAATATTGGTGTTCCAAGATTATAAGTGTCGAATATGAACTCATTAAAAAATTCTTGGTATACATTGTTTTTTAAGAAAAAATGTACAACACTTTAAGCATAATAGATTCGTGCTCCAGTTTAACTCCTGTATTTGTTTAATTACAGATGCGGATGGACGCATTACGGGCGGCGATGCTACGAAGTTTTTCGCCATGTCCAAGTTGTCTTGACAAGATCTCAAGCAGGTGTCTTTCATATTTGCTCAATCAAATTGCTTATATCATCCCCTATGTATATCTGCTTGTGTTTTTCTATGTTTGGATCCTCCCCAAAAGGAGAATATCTAAATGCTTATTCTGACATTGGCTCATTGAATTTCAATGTTTTTGTTTCAAGAGTAGTCGATATTTTGCTAGATATGGTTGGTAATTTGTTTATTAATGGCGTCTTTGGTTCTCTGTTTAATTATTACAGGTGTCCATGGCACCTCTCATGGCATGTGCAAGTATATACATTTATGTTATTATTTTTTTCATTGTTCAAGATTTTTGTGAATTGTATTGCTGTTACAACTATGAAGGAAAAAACCATTCATATACAAAGCCCAAAAAGAGATTGATGCATAAGGGAAAGACAAAGAAAAAAAAGCAATAAATTGAAGACAGGTAAAGACTCATAAATCTTAACTCTATATCACCATATTGAATAGTAATCTTATACAGAATATTTTCATGAGTTGTTTATGAACAATGTTCTTTGAAATGCATACAATTAATTTCTAGAAAAAAAATAGTTAAATAAAACATAGTAGAATTACCTTGAACTGATTCGCCAGACTTTCTCTTGATACCGATAGTCATGGATCTTGTAATCCTCATTCTTGTTACTTCCAAAACTTAAGCTCTTCTGAATATGAAGTTTTCTTGATAAAATGAAGGGTGTAATGAGGATAGGGAAAGAGCTGTACTCTTATTTGAATGGAATCTGAACAGTCAAAAACAGCTGTCCTTGCGAATATACAGCTTGATTTAAAAAATTTCCAAAACTAACCTCTATTGAACCTAACCAATGAATTTAATGTAACCATCTGAATTTACCCATCATTAGTGTCAGGACTGCAATAACAAATGGGTTTATTAGCTGAATTGTAAAAACTTATTTAATTTTACTTCATCAATTAGACAATTTTTTTTTTGACTAATTGATTGACCTTATCATTGAAAAAATAGTTACTTTGGATTTTCTTTTGAAATTATATTTATTTCATGGACATATGCGAATCTATCATTTTTCATTTTTTTTGTATTTAGTGAAGTTGATGAATATTATATTTTAGTCTGCATTGATTATCTTTTTCATTTTTTCCACTTTCTGTTTTATCTTTTTCATTTTTTTCTACTTTCTGTTTAAATGAATATTTTTTGTTCTATTTTTGTCTATAAAGTTGCTTTTCTGAGTTTATATAATGTTGGCTGTCGAGATGTTCTTGTTTTATATTCTAGTTGCTTTTGCAAATTGGAACCACCCATCTCTGTTAGATTTCTTATGTATTCTTACGTATGTGGATCCTCGTTTTGTTGCTGCTGATTTACTGTCAACATTTTGTTTCTCTTGTTCTGTCTCTTAAAGGTGTGGGCAATTGCAAATTCAAAAAGACAAGGTTTTCTTGGTTTTAAAGAATTCGTAACGGCAATGCAGGTTCTTATTTGTTCCTGTTCTCTTTTGTTATATGAACTACTTTTGTTGTTTCTGATATGTCCTTACTTTCTTATTCTAGATAATATCACTGGGTCAAGCCGGACATGCGCTCACCGGTGATCTCGTACATGCTGAAGGTAAGCAGTCTCATTGTTAGCATTTTCAGATTTTACTCATCATGCTTGAATTATTGAATATTTGTTGATTTTTTCTTATCAGGTCCACTTTAATTTTTCATGCATTCTTTCCTTTTCAATGCAAAAGGTCTTGATTGTTCTTTTCATGGTAATCTGCTTATTTGGTGTTTTCTGTGCTGATTGATTCAATGTTGCCTTCTAGTTTGGCTGGTTGCTTATCTTGTTTAAGTTGCCAGCTTGATCAGGATGTTCATACTTGTGTTGCATCCATATTGGGTCCACTTACAAAATTTCAGTTTTGGCATTCAGCTAGTTGACTAAATTGAATAACTATATATTGGGTATTCACCGACTTAACAAACCGATATTTCGACTTGTCCAAACCTCGGGAGTGACATGCTATCATATTTAGTTGAAGCCTGGGGAAATAGTGGGTTTTAAACTGTAAATAACTATCCATGCTTATGTTTTTTAGTCTGAGGCCATGCGATACTTGTGATAAAGATTGATGCACTTACAAATGATTTATACTGTAATGCGAATAACGCTTTTAGAAACTCTAAAATATTTGGAATATGTACAACAGTTGAGCAGAACTTTCATGAGCATGTGTAATATAAATTTGTTTAACTCCATTTAATAAGAGTCAATATGCATACATTACTGTGTTTAAGCATTCTTATGGAGGCATGATATTGAGTTCAGTTTCACCACATTGCAGAATATGAACGTAGCTGTTCGCGATGAAACCCTCCTGCAACTTCCAGTACCTATTATGTTTGTACAGGTATAAACCTTTTTTTAAAGTATTTCATCGTAAAAACAACTCAGCAGCCTATACACGGGTTGAACATCATCACATTGTAGAGTCCATGCTTAAGGTTTAGAAAATCCTATTAATATAGAAACTTCAATATATGAGATTTAGCTTACTGCTTCAATATTTTCAAATCTATTCTTACTTTCCATCTGTTTCTTAGTTCAACATTCAATAGCCGGCATTCTTCACCTACATATTAACCCCCCAAGGGAGTTAGATAACCCAAAAAAAAAGTAAGCTTTCCAGCCTTGCGATATCCAAAATAAATACCATTCCATGAGATAAGCACCAATAATCCCAAATATCAACATGAGTAGCTCAAAAGTAAGCCTTCCATCTTTAGAAAAGAGACGAACAAAAACATAAACCATGCAAAAAAAATACTTAAAAGAGTTTAAAACAAATAACAAAACCAGTCTTTACTCTCCATTAGTACTTCTCAATCTTGACAGTCTTCAAGTTCTTCAGTTGATCTTTAGTTGCTGATCCACTATCATCCACGGGATTGCTTGTTGCAGTATCCTCCATATTGAAAAAACTTCTTTTAACTCCAACATTGTTAGGAGACTTCTCGTCATTATCACTCACAGAGTCACTGATCTGTAATTTTAATTTTTTTTTTAATTTATATGCTAAATGTTAGATATAGATAGTGGACTTTTTAGATTATCATAAAAATATTAATAAAGCAGGAAAAGTACCTCAATTACTTCTTCACCAATTGCCTTCAACTCCGGACAAGATATCGTTCCTCTATTATTTTGAAATACACAGTTTAGTACTTTTTACAAGGGTGAATAATTATATGAATGAAATTAATTTCTCTAATTACCTTTTTATTAGCAAATTTGTTTTTCAGGTATTTCGTACAATATCTTTGTCGCCACAAACTCTTCCAACCTGAGTAATGTTTTTCTTCCCCATTAATGTTCTCTTCCTTGACGTTGACCTTGAAAATAGCAGTTCTTCCAACCAAATTTGTTATCTCATCCGGACAAAAAACAATATTTTCCATTGTTTTACCATCATTTGAAACCTAAACAACAACCATTAAATCAACCATTATGAAAATAGCAGTTCTTGTTCATATTCTTGCAGAATATGAAGGGAGCTGTTCGCGATGAAACCCTCCTTCAACTGCCAGTTCCTATTATGATTGTACAGGTATAAACCTTTGTTAAAGTAGCATTTAATTTACCTTTTCTTTATCTCAAATGACATGCAGAAATGAAAGTAGCTCAGAATTAAGTTATAGTAAATGTTTATTTTGAAATCTTTGATGGGTATTCACTTTTTCTTTTTATTTTTTGTTCTCTTAGTTTCTTGATTTACTTGATATTGAGCTGACCAGGTGTGTGTGTGTGTGAAAATAGGTGCTGCTAATAACTGTATGTGCAACAATGGGGTCTCTGATTCAATGCTTCAGAAGGACATAGATTATGCTTGTGAAAGTGGAGCTGATTGTACCCAAATCCTACAAAATGGGCCTTGTTACCAACCCAACACCATTAAAGATCACTGCAATTATGCTGTAAACAGCTATTATCAAAGAGTACTTCTTTTTCCAATGACTAAAGATTTCTGTGACTACCCTTCATCTGCAAGCTCAGGGTATGATATCTATCCAGATCTTGAAATTTCTGTTTTAATTTTTTAATTTTTTACATCAGTTTTTTGAATTTCAGAATAAAGAGTACTTTTTCCAATGACTAAAGATTTCTGTGTTTATGTGGGCAAAAGGGTATTTACCTGGACATATTTCTGTTTTAGATCCAGTGCAGTTTTCCCTATAAGTGTCTCACATGCATGATCCCATAGCATAAACGTACCGCTATCATTTCCTGAAATGATAGATACCTTTACCTTGTACCTTGGAGTTGCATTTGACTCAATCTTTTTGCACTGTTTACACATAAAGCCATTCTCTTCAAGGGTCAACTTCTTCATACAATGACGACAACTTATGAAATTCCAACTTCCTTCCGAGTATACTTCAGAAATTTGTCCAACAACCCATAGAAATCCATCCTACAAAAATTCAAATTGTTAAAAAAATATGTAATAGATAGACTTCGCTATTTAAATCAACAATTTTTAACATTATTCCCGTACCTGTTTACACATATTCAAGTCCGCAACAGATTTGACTTCAACAGAACCACTACTCAACTCCTCATTACTCGACATATTGCTCTTTGATGGCATATCACTAATCTTCTGTGATGAGTTTGAGTCATCCGAAAAAAAACCTATAGTTATATCGAAACAAAAGTTAGTTATACCATATTAAGAATATCGTTGTTATTTCAAAAAATCGAGTAAATTTATACCTCTTTAGCTCTTCAATTTCTGGAAAACAGCTATCAACATATATCTTCGTTGCAAAAAATGCATTTGACAAAGAAATTTTTCTTGTATGATGATACAAGTATTACATATTAATAAATGTTTCATTGTAGGGTGTTATAATAGTATGATTACTATCTATTTTTATTTATATACATTTCTGAGCAAATTTACCTAGATAGGACCTTGGCTTCATCAAGGAAAGAACGACTATTAGGGGGCCATCAACAGCAAGATCAATATATCTCAGAATTTGAATTGCATAATCATTCCAAAGTGTGCATGTTAATTTATTTTTACTGCATTTTCAAGTTAGAAGGATTGTTAAATACAACTGATTGACTTCTATTTGTAGTAATAAAGATAATTACTTACATTTTTTTTTAATTTTAACTCATAAACCAAGATCTAATATTCAAACTTGTATTTTTAAAACTGTACAGATTTTATTTTTGTAAGAATAAGAGGAAAAAAAGGTTTTAAGAATCAGAGGGAAAAAATGTTTTTTATTTCCAATATTTATGTTTTTTCAATCATAAAACAAAACCTGCTATCTTCAATCTCTATTTCAACAAATTTGGCATCATTTTTGTATCTGAGTGCTCCCTTCCCAACCAATTTGCCAATAACATCTGAAATTATCAAATAAATTTCTGTATTAGACAATATGGCTATATGCATGCAGTGCGAAACTTGCGTGATCTAAATAACCAAATAATGAAAGAAAAGCATATTACCTATTAGTTCGTAAGTGTGACATCTTCAATTGCATAAACTTGTGGATATGTCTTTAGGTTTGCAGGAAGAGTAAATGATGTTTGAGAAATTTTTGCCAGCTTACATTCTTGACATTATAACCGTGTAGTCTATGAAAATAACCTTGCATGGTTGGGCCACAATTTTGTACTTTCCACGATTGTCCAACTACAAGAACATTAGAAATAACATACACGTTTTTTTGCTTCTCTAAGCTTGCCCTTAAACTTTTCTAGGAAAGAACTTGGAGCCATAGTTGCTTGCTATTCCTTTCCTCCCTAAGTGAGAAAAAATCAAAGATATTATATCATTTAAGAAATTTCTGTTAAGACTTAAAAAGTAATGTACTTGGACATAGATTATGCTTGGGGAATAGTTGCTTGTATTCTTCCTTTCTTGGCTTCTATGTGTAAAAAGATATTATATCATTCAAGATTGCACATACACGCTTTGGCTTCTCTAAGCTTGACCTTAGAAACTTTTCTTGCGAAATTTGTGTGTGTGTGAAAATAGGTGTTGCTAAATAATCTTGTATGTGCAACAATGGGGTTCTCGAATTCAATGCTTCGAGGAAGGACATAGTATTATGCTTGGGAAGTTGGGTAGATTGTTGTAAAATTAACAAATACTCTCCTCCGTCCCTCTAAAAGCCACAAAACTAGCCATGCACGCAAAATAAGAAATGTGATGTAGGAAAGAGAAAAAGTTTAAATTTTTGTGAGTATGAAAAATTAAATATGGAGAGAGAATGAGTGGGATGTGATGTAGGAAAGAGAATGCTTGTGAGTAGTAAAAGTAAAGTAGGAGAGAGAATGAGTGGGTGGAATAGGATAATAAAAACTTTCTTTTTTGGGAAAGTGCATTTTTAAATGGGACGCCCAAAATGGAAATTTGTGAGCTTTTAAGCCGGGACGGAGGGAGTAAGTCATATTGTCCATTTTATATAATAAAGCAAACTAAAAACATTCCATTTTATATAATAAAGCAACTAAAAATCTTAAAAATGGCCTCTTTTTTTTTCTAATTATAAAATTTTATAAGTATGCAAGTGGTTCAAAACTCTATTTATCTTTTTGCCATTTTAGGAATAAATCAAAGGGTGAACTTTAAATTGGTATTTATAAAAAGAAAAATGTAAATTTTAACTGAAATCAAGAGAGATAGTAACTATAATACTTATTAAGTCACACTTTAAGCTGGGAAAAAATTTATAAGTAATTATTAATTTCCTGTACTATTATAACTTACATAATATAGTAATTTTATATATTAATTAATAATATTAACATATTATAATTAACTATTAATAGTTAACAATTATAGTTAATTATTCATAGTTAACAATTTTAATTAACTATTATAATTAATAATTATTAGTTAATAACTATTATATAGTTAATTATTATATTATCAATTAAATAGTTAACTATTAATAATTAACTGATTAATAGTTAACTCCATTTTCAATAAAATCAATTTAAGAAATAGGTTTTACGAATGTTTTGAACTTGAAGTACAAACTCATGTAATGTTTAATCATTTAATTTTATTAATTGTATATTTGCGAGAATTTTAAACTTGGCGAAGGATAGCATCATCACACAAGTTGAATGATAAATCTACAATCATCTTTTGAGTCTTTTGGAGTGGGCTTATGTTTCATTTGCCCTCACTTCTATTGTCCATGACCATAGAGATGATGTAATATTTTGTACATCATGAAAATCCGGATGACATATCTGCTTTAGAGGGCCCTATTTTTGATATGATGTAGGAAATTGTTATAAAGGACTGTAAATTAATAAAAACCAACAAGATTCGTTAACAAAGAAGGCACAGCCGTTCATTTCCTTTAATTCAATTCATAAAATCCAAAACTAAGTGCTATTCAACAACTAAAACAAGTTTAAATACTCTTGAAGCAAACCCTAGAAACGTCTTGGCATAGAAAGGATAGAAAATACCCCTAATTAATTAAACCAAACATCAGCAAACGCACACGCAGCGGAAAAGAACACATGGAATTCCGTCAACGAGGCTCGGGGCGCCTGGAGCGCGGCACTGCTACCTCGTTTGGCCATTCGTGAGGCGGGCGCACCCGCCTGCCTGTGATTGCACAAGGCTGCCTGGAAGGCTTGTGACGAAGCTGCTGCTGGTCCTTTCCGGTCCCACAATGAGGCGTGTGTCTGGAGTATCTGGTGAGCTGCCCTCCTGAGCCTTGTCTGCTCATCTGTGAACTCGCACTTGTTCCTGCATCTGCGAACTCTATCATTCCATCCCCCTTGAAGACGACTCGACTACCGAGTCGAAATCCACAAGACGCTTTCAACGTATAGCCCGTAACTTGCACAAGTGAAGCCCAAAGTAATTCAGTTCCCGAAAAACAATTCTCTTCCTGATGTGCTATCCAATATGTTACTCTGCATGCTGTGATTGCCTCGATGAGACATCACCAATGAGACCAGCTGAGAAGTTGATTGTGAACGGGCAAACAGACGCCGTACCCTTCTAGTGAGTCAGTCGAAAGTGTGTAGGGTGCGACGTGGCAGTCACCCCTCTTTCTTAAAGGGCTCTCAGCTGTTCTTGTAGCCATGCATCCTGGACCCTCCAATCAAACAACCACGGGCGACCAAGCAATGTATGACACACAACCATTCGCACGACATCTGCACACCCTGCATAGTTCAGGTAGCGTTTGCCGATGGAGAAGTGCTCCAGAACACATTTGTTTACCTTCAATGGAGCTCCAGCCCATTTTGACCAAGACAACTTGCTCATTCTCAGGGTATTCTCCAATTTTAAGCTTAGCTTTTCAACCATCTTCATAGTAGAAATGATGTTTTCACAACTACCACCATCGTGATCACGTTGCACACTTTCCGGCAGGTAGTGCACTTAGTGTGAAAAATATTATGACGAAGCCGATCCTCGTTTTCCACCTTCCTCCGACAATGAGCACCCCGTTGAACCACCAATGCTACACCTTGATCTGCATACACTTCTTCAATGTCACCACCTGAATCATCTGGTGCTTCATAGTGAGCTGGTGGATTATCCTCCACTAACGCGGCGGCGTGTCGATTGGGGACACTCGACCCTTAGGTGAGCCGATGGTGGCATTTGAAGCACCTCGTAGGCTTGTTACCCCTTGAAGCTTAGAGCTCCACCGGATTTGTATTGCTTTTTCATCCTAATCAGAATTGCAGTGTACCTTCCCTCAACCTTGCTAGGACTCCCACTACTATGATTACCAAAAAATTCTTGTGTTGCCAGACTAATTACACCCTTCTTTCTCCTGCAATTGCTTTTCAACCTTCAAAGCAAGCCTACAAACATCATCATAGGTCCAATATTGACTTCCAAGTGGACAACATCTAAAATACAGTGCATGATCCCCAGAGAAAGGGGGCTGCTGTTTCCTCGTCTTCTCTGCAACACCCGCAGCTTCATTGCTCAAAGACAGTCAAACTCATGAATAAATTCTTCTTCAAGACATATCCCCCTTGCCTCGAATCTGATGGCAAGAAACGATATTCTCCTATAACCAGAAGAAACTTATGCCTGCAGCACCTTCATCTTATCCCAGAATTGAACCTTGGATTTACCCTCTCTCGCCGTTGTTTCTTGGCATGTTTTCACGAGAGTGAAGCATGCTTTTTCAATTTGATTGCAACAACCTTAACCCTATGAGCATCTTGCATAGATTTTAAATGGGAAATACGATCAGCAGTCTTAACCAATCAATGAATTGGTAAGATGAGTCCTTACCTTTGGAATTCCAAATTCCCGATGTTAACACCGATATCCTTCAAAGCGTCTTCCTAATACCCATTCAGATGTCCACGATGTATCGGCAAAGGATTGACCCCTTCGTGATGCATCCGTACTCTAGAAGAATCTTCGGAGTCAGAACCCATGACGTGGCGTGTGCCACGATTTCTGCAAATTCCAAACTTGGAGTTGAGAGTGCTGAACCTGTCTTCT
>JAFEMH010005933.1:0-143120 GCA_022495995.1 Adenophora triphylla var. japonica
GTTCAAATGCTATTTATTAATTTTTATTTTAAATATAATACAAGATTTTAATCCTATTTTTATTCTTTTTAAACACGTATCAAGAAGGTAAGTAATTTCTCCGTCCTTTGCCCGAAAGATAAATTTCCAGGACGTCCCATTTAAAAAGCAAGACAACCTCAAAAATGAAAGTTTTTATTATTTTTATACTCTTCCTACCCCACTCATTCTCTCTCCTACTTTACTTTTTACACTCACAACATTCTCTCTCCTAACTATTTCTCCCACTCATTCTCTCTCCTATTTAATTTTAAATCTACTCACAATATTTAACCTTTTTCTAACTTTCTTACATCACTTTCACTTTATTTACATTTGCTTAATTTTCCTTGCACTAAGCAGACAAAATTAGCGCTTCTTTCTTGACGGGTCGAGGTGAGTAAGAATTTTTGGGACCGGAGAGTAACATTTTACTACTACTCTCTTAAACACACCCTACATTCGCACTGACCAATCACAGTGTCTTAAAGAAGCATGTACGAACGATCTGAAAGACCTTAAAATTCATTATTTAAATCCCTACATAGTTGCCCTTGGTTTTTAGGCATATGGAGTAAAGGAATGTTATGAGAATGGGGGAGTAATTTAGATAATCTGGTCAGATGGTAAATTGGACCATATCTATGGGATTATCTTGAGAACGGCTACTTTTTTATTGTAACGCTTTTTTTTTGGATATGATTTAAACGAATCTGACCTTTTGAATTTTGATATTCTCTTCCCGATTTTGCCCTTGCTGTTTGCTGGTATTTACATTAGAGTCCAATGTTTTGTCAATAGACAAGAATTGGTCTTTTTTTTTTTTTTTTTTATGTTCCAAAAAAACTCATCAATTTTATTTTTCATTTTGTTTACTGTTAATAAAAAACATTTTTTTTAAGGAGTACCTTCGTCCCGTAAAGTTTGAGAGTCTAATAAAGTTGATAAGGCATTACACATGCTTCAGTGAAACAAGTAAGAATGTTTCTACATGGTTCCTCCCTTCGTCCCACGTGAGCAGAAATTAAAAAATGGACAAAATAATTAAAAAAATAGGAAAGAGAAATAGTGAAAGGAGTGTGTTTGTGAATATGAAAAATAGATTAAGAGATAGAATAAGTGAGAAAAATAGTAAGTTGATTGATATTATTAGTATAAAAGTAAAGTAGGAGAGATAATTAGTGAAATAAATAATCTAAAAAACTTTTTCCATTTGGGATAGTCTTCACTCATATGGGATGAACGAGAAAAATGAAAATAAGTTTTTACTCATGTGAGACGACGGAGGAAGGGAGACTATATTTGAGTACTTGCTTGATTTCGATTTAATGTTCTTTATTTTTGATTTTACATGTAGAAAAAAGTAAATATTACGTGAGTGATGTGAAAAGGCGTAAAAATAGGAGAAAGAAAATGGATAGTGAGTTTTTGTTGCCAGGAGAATGACAAGTGAGTCTTAGTGTCTATTTTAAGTTATAAAGCCAACTAAAAATCTTAAATTAAAGCACAGACTAAAAGGAAAGTAAAAACCTTAAATCGAAACAGGGGAGTAATATATTTTCAAAAAATATTTTAAATAATTTTCTATTTTAAAATAATTTAATCTTTTAAATACTATTATATCCTGTTTATTCTTTTTCACATTCTTACTCATATACTTTCAAGCTACAAATTAGAAAATTGGACATCACCAATTTTATATCTCCCTCCGATCCCTGACCATGTTAGGTATATGGGGTAAGAATTTCTAGCGGCTTGCTACAGAATTTTTTTAAAACAATGAATAAAAGTTAAATGTGGGATATTAGAGAATAGTAGTTAAATGTGTGGTAGTGAATATGAGAAAGAATAGTAAAAGTTAAATATGTGGTAGGGAATGAGGAGAGAGAATATATAAAAGTTAAAAATATTTTAATAGGAGAGAGAATGAGTGGGATGGAATAGTAGTTAAATGTGTGGTAAGGGAATAAGGAGAGAGAGATGAATGTGATAAGCGCAGTAATGAATGGTTTTGTAAATATATGGAGTTGATAAGAGTATAAATATATTCAAAAACTTGTCAATTTATGGAAATGGCTAACTCTTGCCCTGCAGTTGGACCAAAAGGGAAAGATTAAGACCGCTTGCAGTGCTCTAACGGAGGAGTAGTAGATCTTTTTGCCATCTGAATGTTAGGATAAACAAATATTTATTCATTCGAAATGGATGGAGTATTAATTTTTATAATCCATTGCAGACACTTGGCAAAGAAATAGTCTTATTTTACTTTTTTTTTTTATCAATCCTTAATTTCAACTGCATGATCGCCAAAATCTTATGTAAAAATGCTGCTTTTTCAGCATGGTGATTAGAAAAAAGCCGTGTTTTGTTTTTTCCGATTTATGTCGCTGGAAATTAATCGTGTCAGCGTTTAATAAAGTACCGGTCTTGTGACAAAGTGCCGGTGCATGGTATAGCGAAAGTGCCGGTGTAAAAAGTGTCGAGTCGCCGGTGTTAGTGTAAACTTGAAAGTGCCACGCATCGTGTAACAGTGCACCAAGTGTAAAAAGTGCCGATATCGGTTAACAAAGTGTCGGTGTTAATGTAACGAAAAGTGCCGAGTGTAAGAAAAGAGTGCCGGTGAATGTATATTAAGTGCCAATGTTAGTGTAACAGATAGCCATTGTTAGGCCAAAAATCTTGTAGAAAATGCGTTTCTCGCTAAGCTTATGAAAAACGTGTTTTAAAATTGAAACGAGCTCTCACCGGTGTCTCCAAAATCTAAGTCCCCATACGTCGATCCCTTCCTAGGTGATTGTCCCAGAAATTTCGAAAAACATGCTTCGTAACCCAGAGACTATTAAGTTTGGAAAATTGATCGGAAAATTCCGCCGTCACTACCGTCGCGGTTCCTTGCCGCCTCTTTCTCTCTTCTTCTTCATCTAATCAACAACGAGCTAAAGATCCAAGCTAAAATGGATAGAATCATTACCTTCCGATCGGGCGAAATCAAGATGTGACAACATCGAACGCCTTTGAATTTCTCGTAAACAGGACCAACGTACTGTAGTGGCGGCGCTCTGCCGGCTGGCACCGACGACGGATTTCAAATGAAGCCCAGAGAGTTTTTTTTTTTGAAGTTACATCGTTTTTCCTCAAATCAGCGCGTAAATGAGGAAAATGTTAATCTTACGTGATGCATTGCACTATTGGTCGATTGCATTATTCACGCCAAAAACCACTTTATCCCGAAGCTTTCATCATTCAATTTATCTGTTGAGCGCGCCTTGTCAATAAAATCAAGAATTCCCGATGTTGTGGTTTCTTCTGTATTGGTGGGATTGGGTAATTAGATGCCGGTGCATGGCTAGGTTTTAGAGTGCCGGTGCATGTGTTTTGGAGTACCAGATGCATGTGTTTATGAGTGCCGGTGTTAGTGTACCAAAGTCTTGCTAGGTGTTAGCAAGGTAAAAAGCAAAGTGCCGAGTGTTAGTTTTAGCAAAAGGTCAAATAAGCAAAGGTGTTAGTGTAACAAAGTGCCGTGTTAGTAGACGAGAAGTCATAGCAAGTGTTAGTTTATAAGCGGAACACTTTAATATAAATCTGCACTGGCACTTTTTACACTCGGCACTTTGTTAAGCTAGCTATTGCTTGACACTTTTACAACTGGCGGCACTTTGTTACACATGCACCGGCACTTTGTTCTACACCGGCACTTTGTTACACTATGCACCGAGCACTTTTTTACACATCTTGCACCGCGCTTAGCTTTGTCACACCGGCATTTTGTTAAACCGGCACCGGCACAAATGGGGAAAATAAAAACACGTTTTTCCTAAGTGTCAGGAAAAACTAATTTTTATATAAGCACCAACTACCGATGTTGGTGGTAACGAAAGAAATTTGCTTGGAGCCAACTTAAAAGTGGCTCGATGCACTGTATATTCAAGTGGCGAGTAAGCAAAAAAGTGCCGAGTGTTAGTGTTATTAAGTGTTTTACTGGCTTAGAAAAACGCTTTTTTTGTAAAGATCAACTCATTATGATCGTGAATTTTAATAAAAAATAATTAATTATTTATTTTTTAAAGTTGTTAGTAATAGTCAAATAGAGAGGTCCACATAGCTCTATTTGGAAAGTAATGGCCAAACTAACAAATATGAGACCAATACATATCAAATAAATTAAATTATTTTTTAAATATTTTCTCAAATATCTAAGCGATTAAATTATTTTTACAATAACAACTATCTAGTACTTATTGTAATACGGATAGTTTAAATAAAGTGTGTTAACGTTTTATAAAGAAGCTGCCAAAATCGTAAGTATTTTTGAGATAAAAAATCTAATATTTTGTGACCGAAGGAGTAAGGAATAACAAATTAGTCTTATAATCCCAATGGCAGTATCGCAATAGTTGAGAAAATCAGACCCAAAATAAGCTAAAGAAACCCACTACTCAATCCTTAAAGATTCCAAATTGAAAATAGCTCTGTTTTTTTGCTCCATTCTTTCAATCTCTCTCTCTCTCTCTCCCTCTCCCTCTCCACCCTCTCTCTCTCTCTTTCCTAGCTTAAAGTTGCAGCACAGTACCACACCAGCACCACCTTTCTCTCTCCTAGGGTTTATACTTTATTATACTTTTGTCACACTCCCCCTAAACACACAGTCACACACACTTTATCAATGCAACTCCACACCACCTCCATTGTTTACCGTTGATAACATTTTACCAACAAAAGCTTAAATTTAATCAGCTTGAGGTACTCTTTTCCTGCTTTTCTATCGCTTTGATTCTCTATGCATTTTTTTTTCACTTTTCTACACGCAGAAACACAGTCAAATTCTGTATGTGTGTTATGTTTTGATTCCTTTTGTTTGATTTTTTGGTTGAACTTGAATGCATTTGTGTTTCTGGGATCAGGGTTTTTTGAAAGTTGTGTTCTTGTGATAATGTCGGCGAGGGGAGAGCGGAGCTGGAGGCTCCGATCCAGCAGCCGCCGCCGCAGCGTCGGACTAATGCGGACTCAAACGGCGAGGGACCATTTGGGAGAATCTATATTTGACAGTGAGGTGGTGCCATCGTCCTTGGTTGAGATTGCGCCCATTCTACGCGTGGCTAATGAAGTTAGAATCAAGCAACCCTCAGAGTTGCTTATCTCATGTAAGCTCTGATTACTCTTCTCTTTTTTTTTTCCAGCATTTCCTCTCTCGGCATTGTTTATGGATTTATTGTATGCTCTTAAACTGGTTTCCTGACTTTGCGATTTTGACTCTTTGTTGATTTTAGTCAAAAGAATGTTTGACTTGGTCACGAATCTTTCTTTTTGATTTCTGGTTGACCCTTTTTTTGATTTTAGCTTGAAAATAAAGTAAATGAGGCATGAAAAGCATTGCCCCAATTTATTATTGTTACTATTATTATTATTATTGATTATTATTTTACTAAATTACATCTCTCCCCCCTCCCCCTTTTTTTGGGGGGTTGATGCACCTACATTGGGGGGTTGATGCACCTACATTGTTAAATTGAAGTTTCAGCATTTTCTTCCAAAATTGCATAAACTTATGAAACCGCTAAAGAAATGCAAAAATTAGTATTTGAATGCAGATTGTGGTAAGACAAAAGAGTTATTTTCTTTGATGATAATGGTTCACTATTTGAAATGTAGCTGTGTTTCTAAGCAGCAACGATTAGTTATCAAGTAGGTATGTGGGAAAAGGAATTATGCACTACATCAATTCTCCTTAGAAATGACCCCCACAGTGGGCATGATAAATATTTAATTAGTATTTCACATTAAAGCGCACTTTGTTAATGCACTGCTGGAAATGCTGAAAAACCTTAGTTAGTTAAATTAGCATGTGTTTTTTAATGTTTGCTGAATAGTGTATCGTGTACGGAATTCAAAGCAATCTTCATCCGAATTTTCTTTCCTATAAGAATATTTCAAAGCCGACTTAACAACGAAGTGGTAGGCAAAAACTTAAAACAAATGTGTTTTTATTTTGTGACCGAGAACTGTAAGAAAGTCTTAACTCGAGGTGTGATCAGAGAACCAAAAATCAGACTATGACAGAGCGGCCGGCGGTGAGAATTGTCAGAGAAGAAATGGTTCAATCAAAAAGCATTAGAGAAGCAAGGCAAGAGACATTGATACGTTGTCTTGACAGCAACTATTCATACCAAGATAATTTTAAATGATCAGGGTGAAATATTGTTTTTTACTTCCTTGAAATCTTGATTAATATTGGTTCTTGCCTTTTTGGGAATAAAATTTTTGTTATCAAACCTTTGATGTTCTAAATGGAGAAACCTCCGTTATTTAAATTATTAACTTATAATGTTAAATTTAAAAGGTTTACATTCGTAAACTGTTAATTAAATGTAGAACAGGTGACTAAGGAAGTTAAGGTCGCATCTGGTGATCATTTTGTTTCTACTGTACTTATCAGAATAAGAAATATGTATTCACTTCACTTCACCATTTCTTTCTCCAACCAAAATCAACAAATAAAATTGTGTTTGACCACTGCTTTCTTTTTACTTTTGTAAATCAAAATCACATTTTTTTTTTCAGTTTTCCTTTTCCCATGTTCCTCATGGTTGTTCCTTATCAACCAAAACATATACCCTTGTTTACCAATTTAAATGGATCTGCAAACTATTATAAAACCCTACCTTGATCTCTCTCTCTCTCGCATCCTAATTTTCAGGATCTAACTTCAGTATCTGGAAAGTGGGATTAAAGAGTGAGGTAAGTAAGTAGACTTCGTCATCAAGCTAGTGATGATTAGTAATGGATATTAATTAAGAACTAATTGTCATACCACTTTGGGCCATCAAATCCCAAAACCAAAATATATTTATCTAAATAGAAATATTTAATCTTAAATCTATTCTATGAGACCATCAAACCTAAAATAAGTTCTAATTTTTGAATCTCAATCAAGAAGTCCTTATAAATCTAAAGAGATATGATACTTATCAGTTAACACAAAAATAAAGTAAAAATCCAAGGAGATAAGATAGAGAAAATGAGAAGATCTTGCCATTAATAGAGACAGTTGAAGAAGGTTGGCTTATGCATGCTGTTGATAGAGTTTGATACCCAAAGCTCATTATGACACCACCTTCTATATTTGTTCATAGAAATGCTTCTCAAGTGGTTGAAACAGGAACTTTTCTTTATGAAAATGGGCCAAAATGAAGAAACATTTTCTAATGGTCACAGAAAAGATACAGATACACAAGAGTGACTATACGCATTTGGCTAAAAGTTAGAAAAAACAAAAATTTAAGTCATCAAATGGTTATCATGAAACGGACCCTAAATTTCCAATAAATACAGTTGCAAAACTATTTGTTTCTTACACTTTCTGCAAGAAATAAAATGATTTACTTTATGATAAGCTCACATTGGTAAGTCGTGGGTTAGAGTGCTCGAGTGATATTGCTCTGATTATTTGATTGGTGTGTGGGTAGCTATGTGGAAACATTTCAGTGAGCTTGTTGCTACTGTGTCACCGAATTTTCAGAAAGAAAAAACCTTATTTTCTTTGTTCTGTGCTATTCATGGGGTGGAGGTTGCTCAGAAGACATGAATTTCTTTTGTCCAATGGAGGTGGGTAAGAATGTTAATACAACAACAACAACAACAACATTACCCCACTGCCGCAAAAGCTCCCAGCTATGGTGGGTAAGAATGTTTATCAAGTAAATAAATAAATAATGAGATACTCGATTGCACTATCTTTGTTTTAATATCATAATATAGGCAATTAGTTTGTTTTTGATAATCTAATTTTTAATTCACGGAGACAGTTTCATCGACAACCATATGTGTATTAGTTGAGTATTGAGTTCGATATACACAACTAGTTAATGCAACTTAAATCGTACTAAGAAATTGGAGGACAAAATTCATATTATTGGTGTAGTGGCAAAATAATAAAGGATTTCCAAGCTTCTTTCATTCACTCATTCATCATCTATCTACTAACTTGGTAAAATTGTTTACCTTTCAACTTAGATATTCAACTTCTATGCTTCTGTCTCATTATCTTATAGCAGTGATTTCTATACTCTGTCATTCTTGTTTGTGCTTGCATAATTGGTGGTTTCACTTGTAGGTCGGTTTTATGCATTTGAGAAAGCTCATCGGTTGGACCCCACTTCAAGTGGACGTGGTGTTCGTCAATTTAAAACCGCACTTCTTCAACGACTTGAAAGGGTTAGCATTTTTTCTTTTGCTGTAATTTATTTCTCACACATCAGGAGTTATTTGATATGGAGGCAAGAGATGCCTCTATTTTATAGCATTCATATGTTTTGGTTTATAAATTAGTAGAGTACTAATTCTAACTCATAAGCTTAAGTTGGAAGAGAGAGAGGGTGAATGATCTGTGTCATGCTTTATAGTTCATCATGGATAATTCCTAATTGACCATGGCGATCAGAAGCCAATCAGAATGCCAAGTTTGATAATAGTATTGGGGTAAACAACTGCTAGTGGGATGACTCTAACTCGAGACATTTCCTTTTGCTTAAAAGAGCTCTAATACTTTGTTAAATTACCAAGTCATCAACAGATTATAATATATTATGCACCAAACCTTAACAAGGAAATCATTCATTAAAATTACTAGAAGTATAAGAATTTCAGAATGTATCAAAAAATATTTAATAGGTAGTGTGAAAATTGTAAGATAGTGCCAGGCAGTGGGGGTGGGTGGGTGTGGGAGGCAAAAGAGGAACACTCAAAGATAATTATGCATAGCTTTAAATTTAACAAGGAGGTGTATGATACATTTCACAAACTTGTTGCGAGGGGAGGGGGTGGGCCTAGTTGTGCCCCTTGGGAATAGACATTTCACATGGAAGTAAATAGCTTTGTGTCCCAGTTTGGTCATTCTACTAGTGAAGATTGGTTTCTCCTAGTGTCTGGCTGGATATATTTCAGTGATTGGAGGATGGTTTTACATGCTTCTATGCCTCTTCTCCTTATCTACATTAGAATTTACTTCAATCTTTTCAGGAAAGCGATCCGACTTTGATGGGAAGAGTGAAAAAGAGCGATGCTCGTGAAATGCAGAGCTTTTATCAGCATTATTACAAAAAATATATTCAGGCATTGCAAAGTGCCGCTGATAAAGCTGATCGGTGAGTGTTTCCTTTTTAAAGATATGAAGTGTATTCACACATCTTCTTGTGCTTGCTAGTTGCTACTGAGTCTTTCTTGTTTATCTTTGGCACTCATTGTTTATAATGATTCAGTGCACAGCTCACAAAAGCATACCAAACTGCTAATGTGCTCTTTGAGGTTTTAAAAGCTGTTAATCAGACGCAAGCTGTGGAGGTTGATCGTGAGGTGAGTCCTAAAGTTGTTGCCAACTATTTAGGTCCTTGTTTTCTATTTTTTCTTGCAAACGTTAACTTGGATACACATAACTCCAGAACTATCTGCTTGAGGCTGTCTTCTTTCTCGTGTCTAATACTGGAATTTATTACCACAGATTTTGGAAGCTCATGATAAAGTTGCTGAAAAAACAGAGATCTACCTTTCCTTACAATATACTTCCTCTTGATCCTGATAGTGCTAACCAGGCGATCATGAGATACCCTGAGGTGTGTTTCCTCTTTTAGAGTCTAATGTGTTGTTTATCTCAGTTGAACATGTTTCAATTTCATTTCAGTTGTTTATAGTTTGACATTGTATAATTGGTTTATTGCAGATTCAAGCTGCTGTTGTTGCTCTTCGCAACACAAGGGGTCTTCCATGGCCCAGGGACTACAAGAAGAAAAAAGATGAAGCTATTCTGGACTGGCTTCAAGCAATGTTTGGTTTTCAGGTGATATTATCTGTCTTAACTTTTGTGCAATTCAGTTTGTGTTTAATTGCATTTTGTATGCTTTTGGAATCACTTTTATGGTGTTGGCTTTATGGCACGCCTGACCGTTGATTGTGTTACCATCTGCAGAAGGACAACGTGGCAAATCAACGAGAGCATCTGATTTTACTGCTTGCAAATGTTCATATTCGACAGATCCCAAAGCCTGATCAACAGCCCAAGGTTGGTTAAAGCTTATGCCGTGGAGAATTAATTCAATAAAAAGATCACTGTACAACAGCTTTTCAAAACTATTTTAATTTAATTATAAATCTTGTTTATGCGTTGCGAATTTGAGCAAGCATCCATGAATTTGCAAGGTTACTTTTTGTAGATCAAAATTTTGGAGTGAGAGATGATATGAGAAATCAGCAAGAACGATTACCTTTATTTTGTATATTCCTAGTTTGAAGGTCTGCATCCCTCCTTTCTCTCATTTAGGGAAATAAGAAATGCATGGAATGATGCTTACAAAAAGTTAGCCAGTTAATTGTAGGGGGTCTGTTTAGAGATCAGAATTGGTTAAAAGGAATTTAGGGTCAAACGGAAAACGTATGCAAGATGAGCTATATTAATTTATCTTGTAATAAGCTTATTTTTTCAATTCTGGGATTCGCTCATGGTTCTTTCTTCCATTTTTTGCTTCTTTCTGTTTTGTTTAGTTGGATGAGCGTGCTCTGAATGAAGTGATGAAGAAGCTTTTCAAGAACTACAAAAAATGGTGCAGGTACTTGGATCGCAAGAGTAGTCTTTGGTGAGTTTTTAAACTACTACTGTTAATTGAAGTATGCATCTTGGGCACTACCAGTAGTATTCTTGTTGAGTGGAGGTTAACAATATATATCAGAATTATTTGAGTTTTAGGTGCTTATATACCACTTTTATCTTGGTTGTCAGGTGTCATAGGTTAAATATAACATACTCGATTCTGAAATGTATATACACTTTGTTGTTATATAATTCACAACTTAGAACCCATTCTCTTGTGTTGTTTTCATACAATTTTTTCTCTAATCAAAATGGTGCCTCTTTCCTCTTATGCCATTTTGTGTTGTTCTAATGCCTTAATATATTATTTTCATTCTTCACTTTCATCATTTCTCCGCCCCACCATCTCTCTCTCTCCCTCTAATTATTTCTTCTATTTTATCACAAAATGAATAAAAGTGTAACATTCTGACAAACTCTTATTCAGTCAAAGCTGCAATGATGCCAAAATGTAAAAAGCCAGATGAAGGAGAATGAATTTGGACTTTTTTTATAGATCTAACATTGCCCCCCCCCCTCCAACTATAGGTTACCAACAATACAGCAGGAAGTTCAGCAGCGGAAACTATTATATATGGGTCTATATCTTCTCATATGAGGTGAAGCTGCAAACCTGAGATTCATGCCGGAATGCCTCTGCTATATATATCATCATGTATGTTTTCAGATATATTTCTTCTACTTTTTATTCTTCGTACTGTACATGTTTAATCCTTCTTGCAACATCCATTTCAAGTATTGTCTTCGATGCAATCTCAATGGCATTTGATATAGTCGGTATAGAGTAATGCACACAGGAAAAGCTTTTGTGCGGATGTTTCTAAGAGACATTCAAAATGGGAAACTTGGTGCTACAATAGCTCCCACTATGTGTGGCCAAGTCGGGTCCACATGGGCTTAATGTAGTCAGCCTTTCGTTGCATTCAAACGCAAGAGGATGATTCCAGCGGCTCAAACCCGTGACTTCTAATCCAAATGACCGTAACTACAACAGTTGCGCCTAATGCTCACCTTCCGAAGAGACATTCAATGGCCAAAAATAATAACATTACATACTGATTCCATAAAGAATTAAGTAAAATTTATATATATTTACCTTTTCCTGTATATTTCCTTGAAAAATAAACCCTTTTTGGACGTTATGTAGCTAGACGATATTATTTTCTTAATATTGGAAATATATACTATCGTATGTGTCATTTTCACAGTCAGTGCATGATGTACTATCATTATAATTGGTGAGAAAGACACTTAGAAGTACACTGTTGACCGATCTTATGAAATACTCCCTCCGTCCCACTTCACTTGACACTAATTTCCATTTTGGTCCGTCCCACCTCACTTGACACCGCCCTTAAAATGGAAAATTTTTACACTCACAACACCAATCAAATCACTATTCTCGCCACTCATTCTCTCTCCTACTTTACCTTTTCTACTCAAAACATTTTCTTTAATTAATTATCTCTCTTACTTTTTCTTAGTTACCGTGCCCACCTCTTTGGTGCCAAGTGAACCGGGACGGAGGAGTATGAGCCAAGACCTTTGCTAAGCGAGTAGTTGCATGTCCTCAGGTCTTAAAGCCGAATTAAATGTTGAAGAAAGAGCATAGTATTATGTTAGTCGAGTTTGAAACTAGAAGATTAGTAGGTATTGTTGCCCTTGAATGAATAATTAAAGTCGTGTTCCTAGTTCCGAGTTTAGCAAGGTATGCTTTGCTCAATTGTTGAAAACTTCAACTTGCCATACATGGCTTTGATTTGAAATCACATTTCATAATCATTATGCCCGAGGCTTAATTCCTGCTCGATCCTAATGCAAATAAAATGCCCAATTTATGGGTGCACAAGGTGATGCGTAGACTGCTAGTGCTAGCTACACTTTTTTTCATCAGGGCATTCACCCAACCCTCGCTGCGGCAGTTTCTCCTTGGCCTACCATGCTATAGCTGGTTAAGACTCTGTTCGTGGTGTTAAAGCTTCTTAAACATATCAAAAGTTGAAAACCAATAAAAAAGAGTAGTAAACATGTTCTGGGTAGCTGCCATTTAATTGTAGCTTTATTGTTTTTGTTTGTATTTTTCTTTCCTTTTTAGATGGACTGGTTGTCCATCCAATGTAATCTGATATTAATATATTACAACCCTTTCTTATAAAAAGAAGAGTAGTTAACATGTCAACATTATTACTTTTGTATATTGCTTAGTTGAATCGTATTCATAGCCGAAGAAGACAGAAAGCTATATATTTACCAAACCTTATATTCATAGTTGAAATAGAAGGAAGGCTTTATGTTCACCAGGCTTACTTGAAGGTTTATGGGAAGTAGACAATTTCCCAAAATGAATAAACCATTTTCTTCATGGCCGGCTGAGCTAATCTGGACAAGGAAGATAGGGAGATGAACATAGCAGCATCTGCCTTCTCTCCGTTCACTTTGTTGTTTTTATGGATGCTCTTTTGGGAATGTGAGAATACAACAATTCTTCTTTCTTTATTCCTTTCCTCTTTCTCTCTCCCTATCCTCACGTGTGTCTTTCTTGTTTTTTATTCGACTAAGTGAGATAATATACAAAGTTGCAAGTGCATTCATCTGGTAAATTGATTTTCTTTTTACTGGTTTTCATCCTGTTTCTTTTACTTCATTTCAATCATTTTATGCTTTAAAATTCTTTCTGGTCAAATATTTAGTTTATTTTCTTGGAACATTTCTTCCGTGGTTTTCAGCAATAGTAACATTTAGTATTTCATTCATTTTTGTCAGATGGCCTTTGAACTATATGGTATGCTGGCTGGCAATGTTAGTCCATGACGGGTGAGAATGTGAAACCAGCCTATGGAGAAGAGGAGGCATTCTTGGGAAAAGTTGTTACTCCCATTTATGATGTGATTGCCAAGGTATTGCATTTTTTTCTTTGTCGTCAAACAAATGTAGAATTATTTCGATGCAAACAATGCTTTTACGGGAGATAAAACATTTATTCAACCAGTTATGATTACTTGTGATCATGGAAGATTAAGATTCATATCTGTTTTTTTCTACAAGTGAGAAAATGATTTTATCCATCAAATCTCCACAAGCGAATCAAAGATAAAAAGAATGGCGATGCGAAGAGAATTTTACTTGCCTTCTAGCAGACGACATTGTTTAAAGTGATATATTTTTGCAGCCAATACAACAATATTGCACCATTTGATGTCAGGCCTCATTTGCTCTTCATTGTCTGGACATTTTTTTGAAATAATCGATTACGCACATATAGAATTATGCATATACATTGTGCGTGTGTTGGTTTTGCCTTCCTTTTTCTTTTTTAAATCGGATGAGAATATCATGCCACTTCACCATTCGGAGTTGTGATCTGAGCTACTTGCAGCTTTAGCTTGTGAGGCGACATAAAATTTCTTGCCCATGTTTGTAACATATTTTACTATCAATGTCTTGTAGATTCTCTGCAGTCTGTTTATCAGATTAATATTACCTTCAAATAGTAATCTTGCTTCTGAAACCAAAATTGTGGCCAGTCCAGGATAGCAAGCCACCAGGTAGAGATCGGTGGGTTGGAAAAGTTAATTTTGTTGAGATACGATCATTTTGGCATGTGTTTAGAAGCTTCGACAGAATGTGGAGTTTCTTTATATTGTGTTAGCAGGTAATTGTTCACTCATTTGTGTTGTGGTTGCTTTTTTTAATCCTCTATCAGCACATCAGTGACAGTGGTCTTTTTCTGTTAAAGGTCATGATAATTGTTGCTTGGAATGGTTCTGGGCAACCGTGCTCAATCTTTACTGCAAGTGTTTTCAAAAAAGTATTGAGCGTCTTCATTACTGCTGCCATATTAAATCTTGGACAAGGTGTGAGAGTAATTTATATATAAGTTGCTATCACTGCATTGTCGCTGCTACTGTTTTTTCAAGTTCTCTATCCATATACATGTTAAGTGCTGAAAGGAATACTGTTAAAGACTTTTTAGTAGCCTCCAGGTTTGCTGTCTTATTTCATGATTCATATCACAGTATGGTATTTGTATTTAAGGCAAGGATGTCTAACAGGAATCTTATAGTCAATGTCGGCATGTATAAAATACTGGGAATGGGAATGGGAATGGGAATACTGCCTTACTTTGATGACTAAGTATTATGTGTCTTAGGTAGAAATAAAACTTGTCATACAGAGGCGAGTTTTCTATTAATACTGTCTACCGTGCCAAGCTATGGGTTACATTAGGTTGGTTACTTATGAACGTGAAGGGTTTGTTCAGAACACTGGTGTATGTATAATGTTAAGACTTGGATAAGAAAGTCAGTTCAGCTTCAGGAACTCCTGGTCTGCATGATTGCGGAAGAGTCTGCCATCCCTTTCATTTAGATTGTTAACTAGGAGTATGTTCTAAGTCTGTTTTTCCCTTTGTTGATTGATAACAGTTTGTATGGCAAAGATGTGAAGGAACATTCTTTAGTTTTTGATCCATAACATGTTTGGGTAGTTAGGCTTGTCTATAGTTATGAGAAACCCTTATTTCCATATTTTAGTGTCATAATGAGATAAAGATGGAATAGCCATGTCGTGTTTAATCTTAATAGCACCCTTGGAAAAATTTGTGTAGAATATCTTGCCTTTTTGCTTCACATGCCTCCCAGCATGAAGTAAAATTTATTATGCATTCTACTTGCATCAGTGTTACCATTGAAGGCCCATTCACAGTCTCGTGGTCTTGGTTACGTTCTTTAAATTAATATATGCTGTATTCTACTACTTAGCACAACAGAGAAGACATCGTCAAGAACTTGCAAAATTGGCTGAATTTGAATATATTGGTCCCATTATGTAGGATGATTTTACCTTGTGTTTCTGCAGCTCTCCTTGATGTTGTACTTAGTTGGAAAGCAAGGCAATGCATGCCATTGTATGTGAAGCTAAGATACATTTTGAAGGCTTTGTCAGCTGCTGCTTGGGTGGTAATTCTACCAGTTTCCTTCGCTTATTCATGGGAAAATCCACCAGGGTTTGCTCAGACCATTAAGGGATGGTTTGGCAATAGCTCAAGCTCTCCATCGATGTTTATTTTGGCTGTTCTTATCTACTTGTCACCAAACATGCTTGCCGGAGTTTTGTTTCTTTTCCCCATCTTACGTCGTTTCCTTGAGAGGTCAAACTACAGAATTGTTATGCTGCTGATTATCATTACGCTGCAGCCTTGGCTGTATGTTGGCAGGGGTATGCATGAAAGCGCATTTTCTCTATTCAAGTGAGTTTTTCGACCTCAAGTAAGTTATTTGATGGATTCTCATTATTCCATATTGGATGGCTTATTATTCCATATTTCAGGTGCACAATGTTTTGGGTTCTTCTTATAATGACAAAACTGGCTTTTAGCTACTACTTAGAGGTACAGTTCTTATGCTTAAGTACTGCATGCTTATTTGGAAACAAATTGTTAATTAAGGCCAATCATTCCCCTCATATTTCTGATTTAGGCAGGTTTGAGGTTTCAGTCATTTTCTTCTTGATTAGACATTATTGTTCGGTGATTGTCTTAGTATTCCATAAAGTGTCGTTTCTCGTTGGATCTGCAATTTTGGGTACAATAAAGTACAACCGTAGATGAGAACATGTTTGAGATGGTTTCTCTTTCATTGGTGTTAACATTGCTAATCTGTAAATTGCAGATAAAGCCTCTTGTCGCTCCAACAAAATCTATTATGAGTGTTCACATAAACACTTACGCATGGCATGAGTTTTTCCCTCAGGGTAATATACAAACTAAGCATTTAACTGCAAATAGTCATTTTCTTTTTAAGGATTTCTTTTCTCTATGAGATTTTGTGCTTTGCAGCAAAGAACAACATTGGCGTCGTGGTTGCACTCTGGGCTCCAATAATTCTGGTAAAATTGTGTTCATTTCATTGTTTAATGCTCAATTACTCATTGTAATGTAGCTCTGACACTCGGATTATTTGCAGGTCTATTTTATGGATACCCAGATATGGTATGCCATATTTTCCACCTTATTCGGAGGCATCTATGGTGCATTTCGTCGTCTTGGAGAGGTGAGTTAGACTAATGCTTCACCACGTATCTTACCTTTTCTATTGGTGCTTCAATGGGCTACCTTTCGACGTGTTGCTTTTAGCGGTAGACAATAGTCTTGCACCAGAGTCCGGTTTTACCAGATACGACCAACCTCATAGTAACAGAATACTCGACCAAGAAATCCTTGATGTGCCTCATATACAACTTAGCGTTTAATAGAATCTTACTATCTCCAGGCTCTTTGAGTTCAATTTGCTTATTTTTCCTTTCAAATTGGAAAGAATCTTGCACAAATTGTTAAGATTTTGCTTTATTACTGCACTAACAACTCCATTTTTCCAGATTCGAACTCTTGGAATGTTAAGATCCCGTTTTCGATCGTTGCCTGGTGCGTTTAATGCCTGCTTAACCCCGAGAGGAGAGAAGCGAGCAAACCAAAAAGAAAGGACTTGAGGCTACTTTGTCACGAAACTTTGCCGAGGTTTAGTTTCTCTAGTTTCTCGATAATATCTTTTTCCTACTCCATACGTGGTAGCATGTCCTGGAAAAGAATCACAACTTGATCCCTGTCTTCCTGCTTATTCTCTAACTGATGAAATAGACAAGTGAGTACAGACTCCCCTGAATCCATATAAATAACAACTGCAACATAATTTACAAGAATGCATACCAAGTACTTGATAAGCTTGACAAAATGATCATAAAGGCTAGGAAGAGCACTCATTTTGAATTCACTAACCAAATCACCTGCATCTACGTGCTTATCGACCTCGGAGAATATGTAGTCAATAACCCTAAAATGGCAATAATAATAAGAAGAAAATAACGGAGTTCAAATCTTAAGGGAAAAAATCGAACTCGAGAAATGCAGCTGTAAATCCTACCCATATGATTTAAGAATCACATTAATTTCTCTAGTGAAACTATTAGCTGAATCAAGTAAACCAACTCACTCTTTCTCACGATTGCCTCAAACCAAAGACTTAATGATGTTCCGAAATGAAGCATAGCATTCACGTACAGCACAAGACATATAATTGTCTGTCTCAATTCTTTTTTTCAGCTCGCGGTCCTTGCCATTGCTGTCCTTTGCCATGTCCAATGCTATAGGAATCTACAACGTAAATGCAAAAATGACGCATAGAATTCAGTGATCATGAGTACAATTATGTATAGTAGATTCTTAAATAGTCAAAAGATATAAAAATATATAGCCTTGAGCTTGTAAGATGGGTGTACGATATGAGTCGGTGATTTTTCTCTCCTCTCCAAGAAATCATAAACTCCATATCCAACTTGATCCCTAACCCTAGCTTTTATGTGAATGATCCACATAACATGAAATCATAAACTCCATATCCAGCTCGCGGTAAGTCTTTCACATATCCATCTTTTGGTATCCCTTCATTTTTCCTACATTCTATATTAGCAGGGGGGGGGGGCTTAATGTCATTTGGCCCTATGTTGTTGCTATTTATTTTGGTTGTTGAAAATTGAAAAGTGTTTTGGGCATTCATTTTGGGATGGAGGGAGTATAAGGTGAATTCTGGCTGGCGTGGATCCTATAAGGTAAAACCCATATTTTGGTTACAAAAGAAATCGTGTTTTTGAATGTCCTCATTGATGTTTTTTTTTTTTCAATGTCCTCATTTAAGTACACGATTTTTGCATTAACCTCACTCCGTAAACGGAGACGTCAATTTTTTAACGGCAGAGGAGCACATGCTATAACGTGACTAAGATCCGTTATAAATTTAGCTTTTCAGATAAAGACAACCACAGACTATCAAAAATACCGCACCATTTCATTTCCATTTCTTCAAATTCGTATAAAAAACACCATTTTCTGATGGATTTTCAATGACGAAAAGTTTAAGTTTATAATAGTTGTTAGTCAAGTGATAGCATGTGCCCTTCCGCCGATAAAAAAAATTGATGTCTTCATTTACGGAGTGAGGACACTCCAGAAATCGTGTACTTGAATGAGGACATTGCAAAAAAAATAAACTTCAATGAGGACATTGCAAAAACATGGTTTCTTTAAAAATAAACTTCAATGAGGACATTGCAAAAACATGGTTTCTTTAGTGATCAAAACATGTGTACGCATATAACTAATAGTCTTAAACTCCCTTCGTCCAATAATGGGTGTCCTATTTTCTAATTTTATTTGTTTCATAAAGATAATCTCATTAATAAAATAAAGGGTTTAGAGTCATTCAACTTTCAAAATTACGCTTGTGAAAATGAGGAGATTGGATAAATGAGGATGAGGGAGAAGGGAAGGCTAAGTATTAATTTTGTAAGAAGTGGAGTTAATTACGGCTAAATTTGGACATGAGAATATGTTGTTAATATGTTTGAATGGTCAATTGACTAATCATCATTATCAATTTATTTTTTTACCTCTACGATTCTAATTGAAAGGCAGCATAAGGAGTTGGCAAGTAGTGGAAATAACTATACAGCATTTCCAGGTATAAAGAACTGCATATTCAGGTATACATAACTACACATCATTAAGGAGTTCACATCAACTCAACGAGTCGAGAAACTGAAAGCAGGTGCGGAGTGCCATTTGCGAGTTGTTCAGAAATGATGAAGTCAATGGTTGGTGATTGCAGGCCGGACTCAAAGCCATTTGAGAAAGGAAAGAAACTTGCATGGAGCATGAGAGATTTAAAAGTCCAACAGGAAACTGACTCAAAGATGGTGTTGGTCTAATCCAAACAGCTGATACCAACTTCTATCTTGCTGGAAATATCATTGAGGACTGCCGAGTGCTTATAAGAAAACATTGGGATTGTCATATTAATTTTGAGCGTAGAGAATGTTATCAAGCTGCAAATTGGCTTGCAAAAATTGGAAAAGCGTACCAATGATGTCCTTACTGTTAAGACATCCAAAAACAAACATCCAATTTCGCAAATTGGCTTGCAAAAATTGGAAGAGCATACCAAAAAAAAAGAAAAAAAGAAAAAAGAAATGCACTCCTGCGGAAGATGTCTAATAAACTGTGGCACAAAGGGACCCTATTCAAACAAACATCCATAAACTGAAAAAATTACTGTCAAGACATGGTAGTTTCAGGGGACAACAAAAACAAGCATACCAATGATGTCATTACTGTTAAGACATGAACTCAAGTCAAGCACATTGTTTGCTATATAATTTGTAAGATATTTTATCCCACATAGAAGTAGGGACTCCAATCAGAAACAAAAATGACTCATGCAAGTTTAAATGGATGATAAACTTAATAATTATGCTTATATACTATTCAAATAGGTATAAAACACCAACAGTTTACAAGAGAAAAGAGGGTTTCGAGAAATAAATCAAGTATTTCACTTGCCTTTGCTATTACGTGATAGTGCAATTTAGAATCTATTAGCGATCGAGCAGTTTCCACCTCTCCAAATGTCATCCATTTATACATTCGAGAGGGAAGAATGCCTAGTAAAAATAATGAACTTTTTAATGATTTACTCTATTTGATCAGTGAACAATGCACAAAGTAACTTCTTTAGCAAATGATGCAAATACGATCGGAATCAATTGACCAGATTATTCAGTTTATCCAACTAGATTTCTCTCCAGCAATTCAATTCAATGAGAAAGAAGTCAAAATTTGAACGCTCCATATATTGGGTGAAAATCATTCCAAGCAATTTATACTGAATCAATATAACATCCAAACACAATAGAAAATTGACGTTGGACAGAGCTTAGGAATCAAAAAAATTTAATGTAAAATTTCTAGGAACATAATTTGAAATCAGATCTAGTTTCATATAAAATTGATATTCTGAAATTGATATTGAAGCATAAGTGCACAATGTATGTAGAAACATAGGGTTAGGGTTTAACCTATGAGATTTATGCCTTGGCGGCGAAAGTGAAACAAGGCCAGGGCAGCGATAGGTTTTACCTATGAGATTTACACCTGAGGTTGATTTGAAGATCGTTCGTGTAAAATTGTTTTGGGTTTCTCTGTCAGTCAGTCGAGACTTGGGAGATTTACAAAACAACAAATTATAATTATTTTTATGAGATTAAAATATAAAATTTTAATCGATTAGTTTTTATTTATAGATATCATATAATGTTTTAATAAAGAGAACAATGAAAGACCGACAAAAGAAGGAGAAATTAAAAAGTAAACATGTTATATACTCCCTCCGTTCCAATCTAAATGTCCAAAAATGGGTTCGGCACGGGAATTAAGGAAAGTGAGGTAGGAAAGAGAAAAAGTGAGGTAGGAAAGAGAAAAAGTTTAAATGTTGTGAGTATGAAAAATTAAATAGGAGAGAGAATGAGTGGGAGGAATAGTTAGGAGAGAAAATGTTGTGAGTGTAAAAGTAAAGTAGGAGAGAGAATGAGTGGGTGGAATAGTGAAAAAAAACTTTCCTTTTTTGGAAATGAGACATTTTAAATGGGACGCCCAAAATGGAAAGTTGAGACATTTAGATTGGGACAGAGGGAGTATATTAGTACAATTATTTTAACAAATGGACTAAATTGAAAAGTAATTAAATAAGTAGCCCAAATTAAAAAGGCAAAGAGCATTTAATAATAGACCCAAACATGATCCAGACGGCATGAAATAACCTAACTCATCCACCTTCCCATGCTTTCTCCTCCCAAACCGTTAATAGCTTTGATATTAAAAAAAAAAAAAAAAAAAAAAAGCACTACAGATCCTCATTGTTTGACACAAGTTCTGCCACTCCGGCTCTCTTCTATGGCTTCCGCTCCATCACTATTAATGATATCTCTCTCTCTTACAATTTACTCTCCATTCTTTCTTGAATTGCAACATCTAAAATGTTATTATGTCAACCCTTTTCTTTCACATGTTTGTGTGTTTAGGGAGTGAGGGTAAATCAGAGAATGCAACATCAAGCCTAGAAGCGTCAAGTGTTCCGCCACAATTGTTTGGTGACTAATTTCAGAGGAAAAAAATGGGCAAGAGGGGGGGGGGGGCGTAGGCTCTGCCACTCCGTTTTTCTCCCGAACCCGACCTACCTCTCTGTGTTTGTATCAATGTATGTTCATTCTTTTAGTTTTTCTCATACTCTCTTTTTCTTTTTTTGTTGCCCAACGGCCATTGTTAAATTGCAACCGGCGGTACTGAGCGGCGAAATCATGCCCTAGCCACCAAATCGGCAATACGCCTTCTCGACGGGAAGGAGGAAAACTTTGACACGCGAAAAGAAGAAAAATAGGGTGCGGAAGGAATTGGGACCTTAATCTAAATTGATGGGCTTGATATTTTGGGTACAGCAGAGACGAGAGAGGAGAGACGAGCTTACCGGCGACGATGGCGAAGAGCGGCGGCGGAGAATAGTGGGTTTGAAAAGTGAATCGGGTTTGAAATAGGGTTTGTGATTTGCTACAATACTGCGTCAATTATGATATCTTTTTTATACCCACATGTAAGATTTAGTACATGTGAATCCCCACGGTGTTTGGCATCTGTCATTGATCTATGTGGCTTATGCAGGCAACCTATTTGTAAAAATTCCTGAGAGCATATTCTCTCTTTCATGTTCAACTGACTCATTTTAAAGATGTAAATCAGCACTTCATCAATTACTAGATATGAAATCAATCCGAAATGGAACACTTATAAAGTCAATATGGTCATGCTTGTGTGGAATGGATGAAACATTTTATAACTAAAAAAGAAAAATTACTATGTAAACTCATCCAATTAAAATTTAATTGTCCTCTTTGAAAAATAAAAGTAAAAGCAAATAAACCATGAACAAACCAATGACGAAGCAACAAGGACTTTTTAATATAATTCCCAATAATCCAAGTTATCTAACCGAAATACATAATCAGTAACAAAAATCAAGAAACACTCAATATAAAGAGCATTCCAATTCAACTCACTAAAAAAGTTATATTACATATGAAATCATGAGATTGATCACACATGTGAAACTTTTATCTGATATACGCTTGATAACAACGACCTTGATATTAGGAATAGGCACCACTCCTGTGGCCTCTGCTGTTGCGCCGCTGCTGGGTGCAGCGGAGATGCTGCCATGACTCCCCATTTTGGCACTCGACGGACGAGATGATTTTGTGTCGAACGGGTCCCACATTTTACCAAAATGATCTTAGCCGCACGAAGATGGAGGAGGGCCTACGTGGACGAAGCTCCTACCGCTCGCATCCGCAAGCCAGCAGCAGGCGGCGTCAGGAGTGGTGCAAGATCCCTTGATATACCGGACAACGATCAAAGAAATATGATTGAGCCCAACACTCTTAAATAACTTGATCTGCTGCAATGACCATCAAGCTTGGCCTAGAATATAAAGTTAAATAGTCAATATCAAGTACAATTGCATAGGGAAAGCATATACATATATAGATAAATCGACAAATCATAAATTCTTTCCATTAAAACATACTAACAACAGGACTTGGAGGCTTAAAGATCTAACCTTCCATAGAACCGGTAACAGGAAAGGTAGATCTTCGGAGATCTAAGGATTTTACCTTCCATATAAAAGCCGGCAAAAACTAGTGTTGGCCGCCCTCCCTTTGGTGGGTAGGGGGTGTTGGGCTATTTTCAAAGAGGAAGTCGTATTGGCTTATATAATACCATCAGGGTTTAATTGCTTGTTCGGTCCCCATGAATAAGGCTTGAACATAAACTTTAAAGAGTATGGGCAGTGGTTGATTAAAAAAAATTGCCCGAAAGTTTTTTGGGCCAGGCTTGGTTATTGGATGATGAAACCCGACCCAGTCTCACTCTCACTCTCTCTCTCTGTATGTATACATATATGCATGCATATATATATAAGTGTGTGTGGGCGTGTGCATATGTGTTTGTCTGTTGTTCTCTTAACCGACTTGTACTTATGCTTGAAAATTGAAATTTCAGACGGGGAAATCCAAATTTTGGCTTCATTGAATTCGCGGCTCCTGAGGTTGACTTGTCTCCAATATAGAAGCTTGTTTTAATAATTTTATTGCATTATCTTTACAACCTTACCTATTGTCTGTTTTAAACAGGTGGTGAAAATTGTGGCGGAAACTATGCACAATCTACCTTTGTTTGATCGTTTGCTTAAAGTACAACTTATTTTTCCCGAGCCCATTCATCCCAAGTTGTAAGCAATTTTTCTTTTTTGCTTCACAATCTTTTTATCCTTTTGTGATGAATTTCATCTTCTCATATTTTTTGCTGCAAGGGTTCTTTGTTAAAACTTTATTTCAGTACAATGGTTAACATTTGTTTGTTAATTAATCCCTTTTGTGATGAATTTCATCTTCTCATATTCTTGTGTTATGTGCTATTATTCCTTTTCTCTTTCAATTTCCTCCTATTTGATTACTCCATCTGTCCCATCCCAGAATAAATGTTGCACTTCCATATTGGTTTGTCCCAAAATAAATGTCGCATTTCTAAATAAGGAATTTAATTTTATCATTGTGCAAGTAATGTACAAACTAGTAAAACACCTTCATTATAAACGTTGACAAGTTAACTGCGACATTTATTCTGGGAGAGAGTAATAAACTTTACCCATGAAGCATTCGAAAATTTGTTATCGGTTTGTGCCATAACCATGATTTCTTACCATGCGTACTTTGATCCGAGTATTAAATAAGTTATTATTCAATGTGCCATAACCATGTTTTTGTGATTGAAGGTCTGAGGCTCTTTTCAAGATTAGGGCAGTTGTGTGGCTTTTTAGGGATTGATTTTCTTGTGTATCGCTTAATTGATGTGTGAATTGCAAAGAGTCGGATGGAACTCATGATCATCTCTTTCTCTAATGTAGCCTTCCTCGTTACGTATGGAGTCACCTGTTTGAGGTGTATGAAAAAGTGTGTGTGAGTTCAGAATCCATTTCTTCCTTTCTTTATATTCAGTTCAGAGGGTATTGTAAAGGAGGTAACTTGTGGGACTGCAAGGTCTTTGCAATTTGTTTTTGTATTAGATAGTAAAGAATGCCAGGATTCATAAAAATCTTCAGGCATGTCTTGCTTGCGGGAAAAAGTGATTTCATCAGCTTCTATTAGGATCGTACGCTAATGGTGCCTTAAGAGGCCTATCACTTATCGACTTGAGAAGGACCGGGTTGTTACTATTGTTTAATGCACTATTTTGTAGATGGACAATTTGTCCATTTGTTTGTAAATTGATCCTAATACAATTTTCCTAAACACACATGCGCGTTTAAATGAGGCTTATGAGAAGAAAGGACCAAATTAGGTGTGCAATCTGCCACTTTCTTGGCTTGAATTTGAAGTTGTTGGCCTATGTTAGGTCGATCGTTGATGTGAAAGGAAAACTTGAAGTTTTGAAACTGTTGCCCTTGGTTAATGGTTGTACAAGTTGCAATGATATGGTGATTTCACCGGTAAGTTGCTCAATAGAACATAAAATATGCTCGTCTGATAAACAAGGAATTTGGTATGTCAGTTAGATTTTGTTGCGTGGCAGTTCTAGATGCCATGACGAAAGGAACTGTCGATGTATAAATAAAAAAGTCAAAACATAAATGAAAATGAGGAGAAAGAAGCTACTGGCAAAACTAACATCCATCAGAGCTGATTTCAGTTCTAAGCACCACCACCAACACGGTCATCAGCCCAGTTTCTGTACTGTTCCATTGATGCTTGACTGTAAGAGCTTTCAAGTTCACTTTCGTAATAGATTAAGTCTTTCATTAATAAAATAACCCGATTGAAAAAAAATTAAAAAAAAGAGCAAAAGTACGCAAGTGAAGCCAGAGCAAACAGAGTATCCAACTATAAGAACAGAATTAATGAATTTCTCATGCGCACCAGGACGACATAGTAATTCCGTTCTCTCACCTCTAGATGTCAGTCATGTAGCCAAATTCATTGTTCATTGGAGGAAATGGAGGGAAATCTGGTGATAAAAAAATGATGCTCATCCACCATCGGAGAGAGCCTCGAGAAAAAATTTAACAAATGTGTACCTCTAATCAAGGTTCTAAAAAGCGCTAGGCGGATGCTAGGCGGCGGAGCCGGGCCTAGCGCCTAGGCGGGGACTAGTCGGGATTAGTCGGGACCTAGGCGGGGCTTAGAACTAGGCGTTGGAGAGGGGCCTAGCGCCTAGGCGGGGCCTAGGCGCCCTTAGGCGGGGTCTTTTAGAACACTGCCTCTAATCCACATCTTTCTGACCGCATCAAGACCATTGAACAGCACATCTAACAGTACCCCCCCTCGCTCTTTTGGACAAACCAAAAAAACTTATGTACTGATCCTTTTTTCCCATGTAGTATGTATATCAAAGAACAACAATATAAGTTCCCCAAAAAAACACTAATTTTCACTGAATGCAATATTTCTTACAAGATCAAGTTCCCAGGAGAGTCACTAGTGACTGCTTCTTCATGGTATAATCCTTCCCACGTGCCATACAGGAATGATCTATCAGAAGCACAAGAGACCACTGTGTCAGTTAAGTAACTTCTTCATGGTTTCTCTGGTTTGTCTTTTATATTACAGGTTGCTTTAAAATTTGAGCACAGAAACAGTAAAGGCTGCAACTATGGTCCTCCATATGGTCCTCCATATGAGTGGCAGGTTTTTTCGACTAAATATTTTACATGGTTTCTCTGGTTTGTCTTTTATATTACAGGTTGCTTTAAAATTTTAGCACAGAAACAGTAAAGGCTGCAACTATGGTCCTCCATATGAGTGGCAGGTTTACAAGTATGTGTGCTAGTTATTATGGGATTACTTTAGGTGGTAGTCATGGGGTACCTAAAGTACATTACAAGGGAAAGCAAGGAGACTACTATGTAATAGTATGGTTAAGTTGGCTCGCATATATTTTTGCTAGTACTAATTATCAATATGTTTTTTCAATATTTCATCTGTAACTTTCTCTTTTAGCTAGTAATAAATGTATATTGTATAACATTCATCCAAGTGCTATTTTTCAGGTTATGGACATGCTTGGACCTAGATATGGGATGTATGGAATTCTTCAGGACAGTCGTGAGTACCTAGGCTTGTGCATCTGATAGCATCCATTTTTGTTTTACTATTATCTAGTTTTTGCACATTGATTTTTCTTAGGCTCTAGAGGAACTGAATATCCTTCCATGGTGGCATTCTTTTAGCTTCATTAAATTCTTCTTCATTCTTTCTTTCATGATTTTCATTTGCTTTTGTTGTAGTCGTGTGATGGAAGTTGCACATCAACGTACTGACTAGAATAGTTTGGGGGTTTGGTTTGACAAATCGATATAGGACCTTAATGAGTGGTTAAAACGGGATTGTTGTTGGTGTGTGTGTGTGGACAACAACCTTTCATATAAGTGCGGATTAGGTATAACTATATTGTTGCTTTACCTGAAAGGCTAGAATCTGCAGCTAAATGTTGAACAACTGGGCGTTCAAAATGGTACTTGCATTCTCTAGGCGATTTATTTACAAATCAACAGACATATTATTCTCTCGTTACAGTGAGATCAATATTATTTGCACGCGGGGTCTTAGCCTGATGGTTAGAGTTCATGGCTTCCAACCTGGAGGTCATGGGTTCGATTCCCCCACCAGTGGTTAGAGGGAATGACATTGCCCTCCCTAGCATAGCTAGGCGCCTCTGTGAAGTGCATCAAGGGGGGAGCGGTGAAATGTGTTGATCCCCTTCTTTTAAAGTGGAGGAAAAAAAGAAAAAAAAAAAAAATATTGTCTTTAAGAACATAATTGAAATGAGTCGGTCTTAAGAGTTGAGCCTGTTTATGTGGAGCTTGTTCCCACACCATTGAATCACCTCGTTTGACGTCATTTTCCATGGCTTAAAGCCCATAGAAGCCTAGTCATTTTTACTATTTACTCACAGCTTGTGCAAGTTGAGTTATTTGATTTTTTGATGCTCTAACTCAGATGCACTTAGGAGCCTCTTGTTTTGAATATTCTAGTACTGCATGAATTAAAAGCATTTTCTTTCATCATAATGTGAATTACTCAATAAAAAAGGACCATTCTTTTAGAACTAAATAGGCTTGTTTTATTTCAGTTTTTGGAATCAGTTTATGGTTCGTAGTTTTTCAGAAACTAAAAAGTATGTGTTTGATTTAGTTTTGGCCCATAACTCACATATATATACAAGAAATACAACGCTTGAATAAAACCATAAACACTTGCCTTGGTGGTTACTGGTTCTATTAAAGACAAGGTTGGATCGTGTTTTGTAATGAAACGTTCATAACATCCATTATACCCTTCTTTAATACCCAGACAAGGATGATTTTTTTTAATGGAACTTCCATAATTTCCATGATACCCTTCTTTATTGCCCATCATAAACTCTTCTGATCGACCCAAATTAAACATGACCATTTCATATCACCCATAAACCATAAAGTAGAAATTCAGCTGAAATCAAACAAGGCAAATCATATGCTCTTGAAATATGCATATTTCTCTTTTATGTGCTGTTTGTTAGTTAGCTAATTTTGGGCCCACGATACTTACACACTATATCTGCTATGGTTGAGACATGCTTAAGATTTTTCTTTAGTCTGCATTTTCTGTGGTAAATATCATTTCAGGGATGCAATTTTTTCTCATAGCATCTTAGCATATACTCCCTCCGTCCCTAAATAAATGTCCAAATTTCATTTTAAGGGACACTCTGAAAATGTGTTCTTTTTATACATTTTAATGGCAAAGATGCATAAATATTCTTGTTATCAACTTTCTAAACATTTAGTTTTATGATAATAAAATGAATAGCGATTTTTTTTTTTGGTAAAAAAGCGTGTAGGGACTAAGTTATTTACAAAAAATGACATTCATTTTGTGACAAAAATTTCTTGAATTTGGACATTCATTTAGGTATAGAGGGAGTACTTCGTATTACTTTATTATCATCACTCTGGATCCTTGTATTGTTTTTGGCATCTCATGTCTTTTCTTCAAATCTCTATGCTCCAGGATGTCATCCGAAATGGTAGCTTGTATTGCTGTGGAGTCTTTGTCGATCTTGGAGAAGATGCACTCGAAGGGGTATGATGTGTAAAATTTCTCAACTGTTTTTGTTAGTTCCTAATTTATTTAGTTACCCCCTCCCCCGTGCTGCTGATGAGATTCTAATGACTTTTCCCTGTGGCTGAATTCCATTTCTATTTCTGTTTCTTACATATCATTCTATGATGGTCAGTTATGTGCATGGGGATGTAAAGCCAGATAACTTTTTACTAGGCCAGCCATCAACAGCTCAAGAAAAGAAACTGTTTCTTGTTGACTTGGGATTAGGTCAGTAAAGTTTAATTCAGTGGATTATTGTTTACTTTGCTGCTCCTCTCTAATTTTTTTAATATACATGAAATACAGCGACTAAGTGGAGAGAAAATAGCAGAGGTCAGCACGTTGAGTATGATTAACGACCTGATATGTTTAGGTAAAGTATTTTCTATGGTGCAATTACTTAAGTTTCAACTGTTCTTTTCACAATTCTGATTCACTTCTTGAATTCACGCAGAGGAACTGTTAGATACGCAAGTGTGCATGCTCAGGTAGTACTTGCATTTATATCTTCTTGGACTTACTTTCGCACTTCAGATAGCTTCATAGATTAACTTTTGTTGCTCTATTGAGGGAAAATCGCCTAAGCTAGTTTGGTCATGTGAGAGAGAGACCAAGTGATGCTCCGGTTAGGAGGCCTGAAGCGTGGAGAAGTGATAAAATGGTGAGGGGTAGGGGAAGCCCTAAGAAAACTTGGATAAGGGTGATTGGAAACGACATGAGTTTATTGAGATTAGATGAAAAAATGGCTTTGAATAGGCCGGGGTGGAGGGCTGTGGGTGATGGGGGTTGATTTCCCTTTTTATTATGTGTATTCCTTTTTACTATCATTATTTCTTCCAAATTTTATCCCCACCTATTTCTTCTCTCTTTCTTTCATTTTTTTTACGATGACATATAAGGATTCATGTTAGCCGACCCAATTTTTTTTTGGGACTAAGACTTCGTTGTTGTTGTTGCTGCTCTAATGTGTATATTTGATTTTGTTTCATAGGGTGATAATAAATCATTCCTAGTTTGTAAGAAGAAAATGGCCACATCTCCCGAAATGTTGTGCTGCTTCTGCCCTGCACCACTAAAACAATTTCTTGAGATAGTGGTGAACATGAAGTTCGATGCAGAACCCAACTATTCCAAGCTAATCTCTTTGTTCGAGGGACTACTTGGTCCCAACCCTGCCATAAGACCAATAAATACAGATGGTGCTCAAAAGGTGATCTTTTTGGATATATGACTAAAAAGAACAAAAAAATTGCTGGATGCGTATTGCTGATCTTATAGATTTTTCTGATATCCTTGTTAGATTATCTTCCAAGTTGGCCAAAAACGTGGCAGATTGAATCTTGATGAGGAAGATGATGGACAACCCAAGAAGAAAGTTCGCATGGGAGTCCCTGCAACACAGTGGATATCAGTTTATAATGCCAGGCTACCTATGAAACAGCGGTACAACATTGCTTGTAGAAATTATATTAGACCTTTTTTTGGATCATATAGTTTTTTGAGGCATGTGTCAATTTGCAGAGTTCTCACAATAATTTAGCTTCATTAGTGCTCTTATGATTCTTTTGCTCGTCATGTACATGCATTTGCCTTCATTTTTTCCAACATGGAGTTGGTAAATTCTGTTGGTGTCTTTACTGAGTCTTGCCAGAAATTATATTAGACCATCAGGACTTTTTGCATGCTGCTGATCATTGTCTTGCCTCTGGTTCCAAAAGAGCAATGCGCCTTGTCTTGTCCTGAATGTTTTCTCTTTATATGGATAAGTAAACTGTTCATTGAATTGTGTCCGTGTAGGTACCATTACAATGTGGCGGATGCAAGACTGCCACAACATGTGGAAAGAGGAAACACTGATGGTTTACTTATAAGTTCTGTGGCATCCTGTTCCAACCAGTGGGCTCTTATAATGGACGCTGGAACAGGCTTCACTAACCAAGTCTTTGAGCTTTCTCCTTTCTTCTTGCACAAGGTGAAACACCTTGTGCTTTCATTGATCTTAGAGTTGTATGAGATTATTAAATTCCTTATACATTAAATATTGCAGGAGTGGATCATAGAACAATGGGAGAAGAACTTTTATATCAGTTCTATTGCTGGGTCTAACAATGGAAGTTCTCTTGTGGTGATGTCCAAAGGTATATTTGGTCTTGGAGTATATGAAAATGAATACGGATACTATAGTTGCTTGTGGTCGATGCTTATTTGATGTAAACGCAGCGGAATGATATAGGAATTAATCAAGAATGATTAAAACCTCTGCAGGAATTAAAGGAATTCCCAAGAACTCAAGAACGAATTCTTTCGATAAAACACGAAGTTTTATTACTAACCCGAAAACCAAAGAAAATAATAATAATGTCAACTACCCTAAAACTAAACTAGAGGGGAGTATTTATAGATCATACTCTCCTAAATCCCTAAGGAAACATAAAAAGAAAATATAGAAAAACCTTAAAAGAAAAGGAAAACAAAATACTCAGCAATTGGAATAAAACTTAAATAAGGAAACACACGCCGCCTCAAACTCCGGGAAGTTGACGTCGCCTCTTGCACGACTCGTGCAGTGCATCACGAGTCGTGATGCTCCAATTCACTCGTGCCACAATTCATCTTCAATTTGGTAGTCGTGCAGATCAATTGAACGACTCGTGCATATAGCCACGAGTCGTGCTCCATCTTGAGAATCCGGATTTCCAGCAGCTTGCATCTTAGCCCTTGAAGTCTCCTTCTTGTTACACTTTGCGCCCGCTTCAACCCCTGCAACTGCGACTGATCCCAATACTTGTGATACATCATTATTTCTGGTTTTCCATTTCACAAAAGCACATTTGTTGCCGCATCATCATATGTAAAGGTGGTCTAATGGGCATGTTTGTTCAATCATTTGATATTTCCGTGAATTTTGTTGACACGCAGTGCAGAGGTTTTGTTTTATACTCTCTCCGACCCATAATAAATGTCGTACTTTCCTTTTCGGTCCATCCCAGAATAATTGTCGCGTTTCTAAATAAGGGAAGAGACTCAGTGCAATTTTATCCTTGTACAGGCAATGTACTGTTAAGGATGAAGCTCCTGTTGTCACTAGAAGCAATCAACCAACGAAGGAAGAAGCTGCGCCTGAGGCGCCCGCCTCACCAAATACCATGCACCCGCCTCACATTGCTGCAAACAAACCAGGAGTCTCGGACCTTGAGGCGCACGCCTCAAGAAATCCCAAGCGGCCGCCTCAAGGCCCACTGTCTCGGCCTCACATTCTGGAAGCCAGGCGCACGCCTGGCCCAAGCTCAGGCGCCCGCCTCGGGCCTGGTTCTGCTCCTGCTCAGTTTTGAAAACAAGTCAAAGTTTCCTAATCTATCTTTCCTACTTGTATTAGGAATATATTATCAATCTCATAGATTAGGAAACTATTTTATTTTCCATGTATAGTTGGGATTTACAATCCTTGTACAATTAGGATTCTCTCATTGTAACTATAAATATTTGTTCAATGTGAATAAACAAGCTAAGGCTTTCAAATCTTACATGGTATCAGAGCAAGAAAGATCCATAGTCTAAACCCCCCCCTTTTTCGGCAGCCCCAACCCCTTCTTCCCGATGACCGGCAACCCCTCCTCCACCATCCCCAACTCCGCTCAACCCGATCAACCTCTCCTCCTAGTCAATCTATCCTACTTCCGTTCCCTTACTCCTCTAACCTATATTACATGGGCTTCCCAAATCACCTTTATTCTCTTTGGCCTCGACCTTCTAAAGTTTGTCGATGGCACCCACCCCAAACCCGAGGATACCATTACCACCGCCAATCCTACCGTCGCGGAAACCAACGATGAACCGGCCAAAACCGCCACCACTACATCTATACCCAATCCGGCAGCCATTACATGGTCTCGCCAAGATCGCCTCATCCTTGGGGCTCTCATAGGTACCTTAGATCCTACCGTAGCTCCCCTAGTCTACCAAGCCACCACCTATCATGAAGCTTGGACCACCCTTAAAACTACATATGCTAACCCCTCCCGTGGCCACTTTCTTCAAATAAAGGACAACCTTGCCAATCTCACCAAAAACCAACTCTCCATCTCGGAATACATGAATGCCGTCAAATCCTACACCGACAAACTCGCCATCCTAGGAAAACCCATGGATTCCGAAGACATAACCTACACCATCCTTAAAGGTCTAGACTATGAAACATTCAAACCCGTTATAGACTCTACCCGAGCCCGTGATAACCCCATCTCCTTTGAAGCCCTCCATGAAAAACTCATCCAACATGAACTCACCATTAAACAATCCACCCCCAAAAACCCCCTCCCCACCACCGCCTTCACAGCCCAAGCCCACCCATCATCAAGCCGCATCAACACCTACCGCCCCTCCCACTCCTCGCCATCCTCTTCCCCCCATACACCCTCTCGCCTTCCATTCAAAGGTAAGTGCCAATATTGTCACAACATTGGCCACGTCATCTCCCAATGTCGCAAATTCAAACGTGAACACCCCACCGTAAGCATCCCCCCTCGCCCAAACCAAAACCAATTCCCTAATCAACAACATCCCCAAGCCCACACTGCCGCCTACAACAACCCCTCCCCCTCCCTCTTGCCTCATAGATAGCGGTGCCACCAATCACATCACCAATGACCTCTCCAACCTAGCCCTAGACACACCCTACAATGGCAATGACAACGTTATCATCGGCGATGGTTCTACTCTTTCGATCTCTCACATAGGTTCCCTCTCTCTCCCCACATCCTCCTCTCTTCTTAAATTCAATATTGTCTTACATGTCCCTCTCATTACTCGTAATATTCTTTCCGTGTCTCAATTTTGTCGTGACAATAATGCCATCATTGAATTCTCACATTCTTCTTTTCTTATCAAGGACAACGCCACGAGTCAAACACTCATCCATGGAAACCTTGAGGATGGAGTCTACCTTTGACACCCTCTGCCCATTCAAGCTCTCTCTCATCGCAGCAGATGTGGCATCATAGACTAGGACATCCCTCTTCCCCCGTTCTTAGTTTATTTCGTAGCAAATTTAGTTTATCTATTTCCTCTAGTTTAACTCCTTGTAATTCTTGCTTTATTAATAAAAGCCACAAGCTGCCATTTGCATCTTCCACTCTTGTCTCACATGCTCCCCTTGATCTCATATTTTCGGATGTTTGGACCTCTCCAATCCGCTCAATTGACAACCTCAAATACTATGTCATCTTTGTCGACCACTTCACCAAATACATTTGGTTTTATCCCTTCAAACACAAATCTGAAACCTACACCACCTTCCTCCGCTTCAAAGCTCTAGTCGAAAAATACTTCAAACGTCCCATCATTCAAGTCTACACCGACAATGGGGGTGAATACCTAAAACTCACTCCCACTCTTGGTCAAAACGGTATCACCCATCTCACTACACTTCCTCACACTCCTGAACACAACGGGTACGCCGAACGTCGTTATCGCCACATTGTTGAAACCGGCCTCACTCTCCTCTCCCATGCAAACCTACCCCTCACCCTTTGGCCCTATGCTCTCACCACTGCCACCTACCTCATAAACAGACTACCCATCCCCACCCTAAACAATGATTTCCCCTACTTCTGCCTTTTCCGCTCCCCTCCAAACTACACCAAGCTACGTAGTTTTGGTTGCCTCTGCTATCCCTGGCTTCGCCCATACACCACCCACAAACTTGACCCAAAATCCATCCCTTGTATCTTCGTTGGTTACTCACCCACGCAAAGCGCGTATTACCGCCTTGACCCTACCTCCCATCGTGTCTACACCTCCCGCCGTGTCTGCTTTGTTGAAAACACTTTACCATACAACTCCCTCACCACCCCATCCCCCACTACTTCCACTCCTCCTCCCTCTGAATGGCACACCCTTTTTCTCCCCATTTTAGACACTACCCTCTCCATCCCAACTCCCCCCAACCCCAACCCCCTCCGCCTCCCCCCCTCCCCCCTCCCCAACTCATCCCTCTCCCAATCCCACCACTAATGAACCCCCTACCCCAACTCAACTTGATACTACACCACCCACTCCCAACCCACCATCCCCTCCACCTCCCACCCGCACTATCACCACTAGACTTTCCCATGGCATCACCAAACCCAACCCCAAGTATGCCAACCTATCCCTCCTCACATCTCCCACTAGCCTTCCCACCACCACCAAACAAGCCCTATCCATTCCTCATTGGCGCAATGCCATGATTGAAGAGTTCCAAGCCCTAACTCGCAACAACACTTGGTCCTTGGTACCATCCACATCAGCCCATAACATTGTCGAATGCAAGTGGGTCTTTCGCGTCAAATACAACCCCGACAACACCATTCAGAAATACAAGGCCCGACTTGTAGCCAAAGGTTTTCACCAACAACCCGGTGTCGACTACACCGAAACCTTCAGTCCCGTTGTCAAACCAGCCACTATTCGGCTACTTCTTTCCCTTTCCACAACCAACCATTGGCCCCTTCGCCAACTTGATATCAACAACGCCTTCCTTCAAGGCACTCTCTCTGAAACTGTTTTTATGACACAACCCCCCGGATTTGAGGACTCCATCAACCCATCCTTTGTTTGTCGCTTGTCAAAAGCAATCTATGGTCTCAAACAGGCTCCCCGGGCATGGTTTCAAGAACTCAAAACCTACCTTACCACATATGGCTTCCAACCCTGCTTAGCCGATCCCTCCCTGTTTATTTTCAACAAATCCCCATCTCCAATTTACCTACTTGTCTATGTTGATGATATCATTGTCACCGGCCCTTCCCCCTCTCACATTCAGTCCTTCATCTCCAAACTATCCAACCGGTTCTCCCTCAAGGACCTTGGCCCCTTGTCCTACTTCTTGGGTGTTGAAGTCGTTCCTAACCATAACGGGCTCCTCCTCTCTCAAATCAAATACATCCATGACCTTCTCACCCGTCACAACATGATTGACTGCAAGCCGCTCCCCACTCCCTTGGTAACTCCACCTCCCCTCACACGATCCACTGCCACTCCAGCTGTTGACCCTACTTCCTATCGTGCTATTGTTGGTGGACTTCAGTACTTATCATTTACTCGTCCCGACATTTCCTTCTCGGTCAACAAGCTTGCGCAATTCATGCAAAACCCTCAATCTTCTCATTGGGTTGCATTGAAGCATCTTCTACGCTACCTTCATGGCACTATGCACCTTGGTCTTCAGATTTTTGTGACGTCTCCTCCCTCTCTTCATGCATTCTGTGATGCGGATTGGGCCGGAGACAAAGATGATTTTGTATCCACTACTGGCTTGCTTGTCTATCTGGGCAAAAACCCGGTCACTTGGCCCTCCCGGAAACAACGTGCCCTTGCTAGATCCACCACTGACGCTGAATTCCGGGCTATTGCCGACATCGCAGCTGAACTTACTTGGGTTGGGAACTTACTTACTGAGCTTGGATTTCCGTCTCCCACTACACCTGTGATTTACTGTGACAACCTTGGCGCCACTACCTATTCTGCGAACGCGGTCTTTCACTCTCGAATGAAACATGTGGCCCTCTCCTTTCACTTTGTTCGTGAGCAAATTCAGTCCGGTTCTCTCCGTGTACAACACATTTATGGTACGGATCAAATAGCAGATGTTCTAACAAAACCACTATCCCGTATACGCTTCCAACAACTTATTTCCAAGATTAGTCTTCTCCAAGGATCGTCCATCTTGCGGGGGCATGTTAAGGATGAAGCTCCTGTTGTCACTAGAAGCAATCAACCAACGAAGGAAGAAGCTGCGCCTGAGGCGCCCGCCTCACCAAATACCATGCGCCCGCCTCACATTGCTGCAAACAAACCAGGAGTCTCGGACCTTGAGACGCACGCCTCAAGAAATCCCAAGCGGCCGCCTCAAGGCCCACTGTCTCGGCCTCACATTCTGGAAGCCAGGTGCACGCCTGCCCAAGCTCAGGCGCCCGCCTCGGGCCTGGTTCTGCTCCTGCTCAGTTTTGGAAACAAGTCAAAGTTTCCTAATCTATCTTTCCTACTTGTATTAGGAATATATAATCAATCTCATAGATTAGGAAACTATTTTATTCTCCATGTATAGTTGGGATTTACAATCCTTGTACAATTAGGATTCTCTCATTGTAACTATAAATATTTGTTCAATGTGAATAAACAAGCTAAGGCTTTCAAATCTTACATGTACAAACTATTAAAAGCACCCTCCTTAAAAATGTTGACAAGTCAAATGCGACATTTATTTTGGGACGGAGGGAGTATTATTTTATTTGTCTATCTGAATGTGTCAATTACAAATATACGAGAAACAGAATGACCGGAATTGAACATGTTGATGGTTTTTGGATGATTACAGGAAATAAGATTTATTAGTGAAGTTATACTATTGAACTCCGTATTATGTTAGTTTCTTTCCAGAACTATGATTTAAATATGTATTGCTGGTTCTTAGAAGCGATGGTTTGCTAAGCTCTTATCCTGACATACTTCTTAATTTATTCCCTCCGTCCCGATTTAAGTTTCTTAGTTTGACTTTACACGCTTAATTAGGAACCAATGCAAAATGGGCAACAATAGTAGTGTGTTGGGGACATAATTGTCCAAAACACTATTCATAAAGCTAGTGGGGGAAAAGTAGATAGGTACGTAACCGTTTTTTTTTTGTTTGTTTTTTTTTTTTTTTCGTAATTCTATGAAATCTATGGAATAAAGCAAACTAAGAACCTAAAACTGGGACTGACCAAAAATGAAAGTAAAAGCCTTAAAATGGGAGGGATGGAGTATTAAACAAATCTGTTGAATCCTGATAGTGATGAATGTAATTTGTTATTGGTTTTGACAAGCCAAATTTAGTTGCTGAACTTTTTGTCTATGAACTGTTTTATGACCAAATTTTGGCAGGCACCCAGTACTCTCAACAGTCGTACAAAGTAAGCGACTCATTTCCTTTTAAGTGGATTAACAAGAAGTGGAGAGAAGGGTTTCATGTGACATCCATGTCAACAGCGGGTACCAGATGGGGCGTGGTCATGTCTCGCAATGCTGGCTTCAGCGATCAGGTTCAGTTTCTTGCTCTCATTTGTTCTTACCAGTTCTTCTAAACTCTGAGATCCCCTTCAGCTTCTTTTCTGTTTATGATACACAAGCAGAGCAACATGACTAGAGTTGGAGCATAGACTTGCACATCTGAAATAATTATTTCAAAATTTCAAACATGGAACGTATTCCCCAAAAGGATAAGAAAGAAAACTTGTGTTGTGAACAAATGAGACCTTTGTACACAATGTTTAAGAAAACACCTCATCGCATTGTAGAGTGCCTTTTCAAAACATTGGACCTTTTGAGTTCATCATTACCGGTGAGACCGAGCAATAAGCCAAAAAATCTCGCATGAATCTTCTAGCTTGCCTTTTTGATGAACGAGGGCTACAATTAGATGACATCTGTGTCTGAAATTTTTATGTTAGAAAAATAATGTTCCATGTGTCCCTAAATGAATGTCGATTTTCAAGAAATTTTTGTCCCAAAATAAATGTCATTTTTGGAAAGAACTTTGTCCCTAAATGTTTTTTACCAAATCTTTTTAACTAGTCACTTTATTGTTGCAAAACTAAATGTTTAGAAAGTGGAAAACAAGAAAATTTATGCATCTTTGCCATTAAAATGTATAAAAAGCACACATTTTCAGAATGTTTATTAAAATGAATTTGGGGCATTCATTTAGAGACGGAGGGAGTACTTTAAAGGAGAGATCCAAAAAATGAGAAATGGTACTGAGGGGTCAGGTTGATTCATCTGTTTAGTAGAGCACAGTTTATTTGGACGATTCTTGTTCAATTTTGTATTGTTTGGCTGGGAAATGATTTTCATTATGATGGATGTTTTAGAGAGTTTGAGGATCATTAAAAATCTATGATTATTGTGCGGCTCCATGTGAGACTTAGTGTGCAAAAGAGTATTTAACCCCCCCCCCCCCATCCTTTTTCTCTTTCTATTCTTGGTGTGGATGTGTATTGTGGGACAGGGGATGGATTTGTGAGATCTCAGTTCATAGCTCGGTCCCTCTGCAGTATTCATTGTTTATGGACATGCCTGATGCCCCTAAAGTCCGCAATATGTTTTCTTTTTCGTAAGTCTTTCACATAACCATCTTTTGGTATCCCTTCATTTTTCCTACATTCTATATTAGCAGGGGGCCTTAATGTCATTTGGCCCTATGTTGTTGCTATTTATTTTGGTTGTTGAAAGTTCTCCCACAAAGCTGGTAAGTGCTTTTTACTTTCACAGCCTTAGACCTACATGGTTATGGAGCTTGTGGTACAACATTGCTTTCCCCCGCCCCCCTCCTTTTTCTCTTTCTATTCTTGGCGTGGTGTGGATGTGTATTGTGGGACAAGGGGATGTATTTGTGAGAGCTCAGTTCATAGCTTGGTCCTTCTGCAGTATTATCAGATGGGGCTCAGAACAAATAAATTGTGTACATGTAGAGAAAATAAATAAATATAATGAAAAATGTTGGAATGATGGTAATTGATTTGTGAAAAAATGTTCTCCCTTTAACATTTTTTTGGGTAAACACTCGCCCTATTTCTGGGTGATAATGGTTTTTTGGTTGCAGGTTGTGGAGCTTGATTTTCTTTATCCAAGTGAGGGCATCCATTGACGGTGGGACAGCGGTTATCGCATTACATCCACTGCTGCTACTTGGGATTAAGCTGCCCTCATCTTGAGTGTGCCCCGTCGCAAACCTGGTGACGAAACACAGGAAACCTTGCGTACTTCTCAGTATCCAAGCACACATGTCAAGGTATGTGTCAGATATAGTTTCACCATTAGACATTGTGATTTTCATGTTTTAAGTTAACACGAATAAATTTGTGTAATATTGGTTTAATTCATTGCCCACACTGAGGTTTGGATAAGTCTCACTGCCCCCCGAGGTTTGGTTTCATCTCATTTTCTCCCTTTTGTCAATTTTATGTTCACAAAAGAACTATTTTACTCCACAATCTTCAATATATTTTGGATTTTGCATAAAATTAACAAAAGGGGCAGTGTGACTTATCCAAACCTTAGGGGGATGGGCAATTGGAAAAGAAGACATTAGCTTGTATGTGCAGGTCTTAGTTTAAGGTAGGGATTATTGACATTGCATTTGGGTTTAAATGTGCAGGAGAAGTGGGCAAAGAATCTCTATCTTGCTTGTGTTTGCTATGGAAGAACTGTGTCTTGATTATTTTCAAGCATGTTAGAGAGGCTAAACTGAACGGAGGATATGTTAAAAGACAAGAAGGCTGACGGGAGTGATGATTATTTCTTCTCTTTAACATTGTATTTTGCATTTCAAATGTAAAAAATGGAAAATGATGTTAGGGCTATCCCACATCATTTTCGATACAAGTAACTGTTATGATAATACAAAGTGCCTAAGGGAGTTTATAAATTACTGTTATGATAATAGTTGGGTTACATGTTACAGTAAATTAGTGTAACTGTCATGCTGAACTGTAAACTTATTTTCGATAAAGTCTGAGATTTATCTAAATCAATTGGCTATTAGAGAAGTAATCATGATTCTTTATATAAACCACACGCACTAATTTCAAATTCTCTCTAGGGCGGAATTAGGGTTTCGCCTGTTTTGGCCGTTGGGCCATTGCTCGCCATTGCTGCTGCCTCCGGCAGCCTGCTCCCTTCGCCATGGGGGACTCCATGGCTCAATCTGCGTTTTTCTTTGATGTTGCTCCTCCTGCTGATGCGGCGGCGGCTTCAATCCAAAACCCTAGCGCCGTTCTTCAGAATCCCAAGTCTGTTGGTGGCGCTGAATCTTTGATGGCGGCGGTCAATGCTAATCCTGTTCCGCCTTCATGTCCCCCTCCACTATCTAAATCTTTTGCTGGTCTTTTCTCGAAGGCACCATCTCCGGCGCCTCCTCTTGATTCTGCTCCATTATCAGCACTTCCTCCCATTATATCTTCGATTCATAAGGGTACTCCTTCCATCAAACTCTCTAAAGAACATATTGATGCATTTTCTAAGCCTTTTATGTGGACTCTTGTTGGGAAATTCCAGCATGGGCGCCCCTCTATGGAAGAATCACGGCTGGCATTTGCGAAGTTCCAACTGAAAGGACAATTCAAACTTGGAAATCTTGATGCTCGGCACATGCTCATTCAATTATCCTCGGCTGAGGATTATCAAAGGTTGTGGATGAAAGAAGTTTGGTATGTATCCCGTTTTCCCATGAGAACTCTTGCTTGGTCTCCGGCATGGTCGGCTGCACATGAATCCCCAATTGCTGCTGTTTGGGTTGGCCTTCCAGGGCTGCCCATTCATTTGTTCAATAAACCGTGTCTCTTTGCTATTGCAAAACTTATTGGATCTCCTTTATCAATTGATAAAGCCACTTTGGAACTTACCAGACCTAGCATTGCTAAAATCCTTATTCAATTGGATGTCTCACGGAAATTGCCTAATGAAGTGTTTGTAGATTGTGGTGATGTTCTTCCTAGTTTCTATCAAAAAGTAGAGTATGATAATCTTCCCAAGTATTGCAAGCATTGTTCTATGCTTGGACATGACATTATATCTTGCAAGCGGGCTAATGGTTCAAAAGACCGGAAATTGGCTGATGATGATTCTCAAAAGGAGGAAAAGGCTAGAAAGAATGGCAATATATCTAATGACAGCCGCTTGATCTTGATGGGCTGAGGTTATTCCACCAAATATTGAAAATGGTGAAGTCCAGTGGGCGGCAATATGGGGAAGAAAATGGTCTATATTGAAAAAACTAAAGTGAATGATCCTACTTCATCAATGGGAAATGTTTTGCCAATCAAGGGGTGCATCTTGCGATAAAGCGCATGATCAGAATATTGAGGCGGCAACTACTAGCAAGGTGAGTGAAAAGGTTATTGTTCCCACTAAGGATCTTACTAAGGAGAGCAATGAGGTGATTCATTTGGATGATAATAGTGTTCTGAATGAGGTTAATGTTGTTGTTAATACTCTTTCCGAGGATAATGGAGATGCCGAAAAATATGGGGAAGAAGTTCAAAATCTTGGAGATTTTTTGGTATCTATTATTTCCGAAAATGAAGCTCATAAAGATAATGGAGAAGATTTGGCTGAAAAAGAAGGAAATGTGGTGGGATTTTCATCCCTTGACCTAATTCAGGAAAAGGTTCGACAATATCAAGCCTCTTCATCAGCTCCTAACCTTCGTCCCTCTACTGCTCGTATGTCAAATCCTAAATATTTTAATCCTGAATTTATAAACCCAAAAAACCTAAAAGAAGCTCTTATCATTCGGGAAAAATGTGATTCGGAACCGGAAGGTGGTCTTTCTGATATTTCTCCTACGGCATATCACAATGCTCGCACTTATGGGGGTATTATTGGTGGAGTTCATGTTGACCCGTGGGCTCCAATGGCTGGCTGCGATAATTTTGAAGATTATTACGATGAAGATGATGGCTTTCAAAAGGTTAAAGGAAAACGAGGAAAATCTGGATCGAAAGCTAAAACAAAAAACATTATGCCTAAAAGGCTTTGGAATCCTAAAAGGCGATTTGATTGACCTTTTCTTTATTTTATTTTCTGTCTTTCTTTATTTATTGTACTTTTGAATTTTTATTCTTAATAAAATTTAGGGGGCATTGCCCTTTTCGCTTAAAAAAAAAAAAAAAAAAAAAAAAAGATTCTTTATATAATCAATGATTGGCTAGTTATTTTCTGATATGAAATAATTTCTCTATCACGCCCGTTCACGTGTAGTCAAATTTTTTGGCTTACACGTGGACATATAATTGGGTGGCTTGAGGCTAGAACATTTTGTGTCTCTTTTGGACTTGCACGTTTAAATGGATCAACTATGATAACATGATAAAGTATGAGGTTTTATATTAAAACCAATTAATACTTAAGATTTGGGGCATTTTCTATACAAATTTGTACTTAAGATTTCGCGCATCAATCACTCTTCTTAATGCAAATACTGAAAACTGAATAAGAGGTTGTACCTGAAGCATTAAAACTTGAACATTGTGATAAATCATCTTGATTGTGCTGTTTATTTGTAGGTTTAATGGGCTGGACTTTTTGTCGAAAATGAAAGGAAAGAGTGTGATGTTTGTGGGGGACTCATTGGGCTTGAACCAATGGCAGTCGTTGATCTGTATGATTTGGTCTGCAGTACCAAGTTCAGCCACTCAGATCAACAGGGGAGACCCTCTCTCATCCTTCCAGTTCCTGGTAAGCCGTCTGATCTAAATCGCACGGTCATAATACTCCCACGTAGAGTGGATTTTGATCATGGGTTTGTTCTCCTACAATGCAGGAGTATGGGGTTACTGTGTCGTTCTACAAAGCACCTTATCTGGTGGATATTGATTCAGAACAAGGGAGGATCAGGAGAGTGTTGAAATTGGAGGATATTTCGGGCAATGCTCAAATGTGGAGGGGTGTGGATGTACTTTTGTTTAACACGGGGCATTGGTGGACTCACACAGGACATCTCCGAGGGTAATTTAATTTTATTTTATTTTACGGCTTATCTACATTTTGAATCCTGTACTTTACTTAAAATTTGATTTTGTACATCGTTATTTTTTTAGTGATTTTAATCCTTTTACTTTAGATACGCTTTCATGTTTCCCCAAATTAGTGAAAATTAATGTAACGTATTTTTTTAGCAATTTTAAACATCTTACTTTAGGCTTTTTGGGGTAAATGAGTGCGTATATAAGGTAAAATGGTTAAAACTGCTAATAATAAACAATGATGGTTAAAATCGAAGATTAAACAAAGTACGAGGGTTCAAAATTTCGATTGGCATATTTTTAACAATGCTAATTTTTGTTGTTAATTATTGGTTCCGTCAAAAATAAATGTTCCAAAAGTACTTTTAAAATTATTTTGATCAAAATCAAATACTCCCTCCGTCCCACAAGACATTACCCCTTTACTGTTGAGAACGGAAAATAAGGAATAATGTTATTAAAGTAGGTGTTGTGAGTGGGAGGAGAGAGAATGAGTGGAGAGAATAGTAAATTTGAAAAGTGTTTTGAGTATGACAAGTGGGTCTCATGAATAAAGAAGTATTAAAAATTTTCCTTTTTAGGAAAATGGGACGCCCAAAATAGTAAAATGGGTAATGTTTTATGGGATGGAGGGAGTATGAATTTTTAGAACATACTCCCTCCGTCCCATGTGAATGGGCACCAACTTTTTGGGTGTGGGAATTAAGGAAAAGTAGGAGAGAGAAATGGGTGGAGGAAGTGTTTGTGAGTATGAAGAATTAAATAGGAGAGAAAATGAGTGGGAGAAATAGTTAGAAGAGAAAATGTTGTGAGTGTAAAAGTGAAGTAGGAGAGAGAATGAGTGGAGGGAATAGTGAATATTCTTTTCCATTTTGGGCAGTGTCCATTCACGTGGGACGTCCCAAAAAGGAAATAAGTGTTCATTCACGTGGGATGGAGGGAGTATGTTTTTGGGAGGAAAAAAGTACTTAAAAATGTGTGATTCTAAATCTAAATCTTCTAAACTCCACCTCTTATCGATTAAATCTTATTAAAAATCAATTTTATGACATTATAAAAAGTGTTTTTTTAACCTTAAAACCCGACACACACGGTCGGATTTTAACCCATGGATTGGCACGACTTTAACTAATCAACCAGGAATCTTAACCCGTAAACTAAGGCCTAACACGCGATTAGAGAGTTTAACGGATGCAATTTTAGCTGATGGACTAACAATTTTAACACATAAATAAATGAAAAACTTACAATTTGTGACTTAAAACAACTAGATAGTAAGCTGACTATGTAACTCATGTTGTTACGTCTATTACACTTTGTATCATTAATAAATCAACAACTTGTCATTATAAAGTTGTTCTAAAAGAAAAGACGGACGTAGACCTCTCCAATTGACAGAACACCGGGGGACAAAATGACAGAGAGAAATGCAAATGCAATGTTTAGGCTAGGGCCCCAAATTTTACAGGACCGACCCTCGTAAAATTACATGGAAAGTATGTTATGTTGATTTTAGTACGTTTTCGGTAACGCACGAATCATAGGTTTGAATGTTTGATATACTTTGCCCTAGCACACATACACTGTTAAGCACACTAATTGTTGCTTTGCAAATCATCTTTTCATGCATGCATATACTAATAATTAAGAGTAACTTTAGAAATAAGAGAAATATGATTTGGCTAACACTTTTCATTTGTGCTTTTTCTTTATGTTTGATGCATTTAAAATTTGAAAATGAAAACCCGGGCATGACATAGTTGTAATTTATTACTCAGTATTAGTTGTTGAACTCGGACCAGGTTGTGTTGGAAATTAAATTATAAGCACCACAGATTAAACAACGATTTAATCAACAGTAGGGGATTTTATTGATCAAGTCAAAACGTACCAATTAAGCCAATAGCAAAACCGAAAGCCAAGGAACAGGATCAGGAAAACAGACAGAAACAATAAAACAAACGGTTAGAAAACTTATCGTGATTTGATTGAGTCGCCTTAGGTTAGGAAGACTGTCCTAAGAGAAAATATTGTCCCCAATTGGTGCAACTCAGGTACAGGCAAATTTCTCATAAGGTAAAACGATCACGAACTACGTACCACAAAGCAGCACACAGGTAGGTAGTCACCGGCGGTCCTATCTCACTCGCCTTGAATCTCACGAACAAATCTCTATGAACGGGAGTAATCAACAATGAAAGAAACTTGAGAAACTAGGTTTTTCTCTTAATCTCTCATAGGTGAAAATCACGGCTGGAGGGAAGTAGTATTTATACATATGTGATAAAATTAGGTTTAGGAATTAATTAATCCCAAAAAAACCCACAGAAAATTCGGCCCAGGAAGGAAACGTCCGTCATAAGCGCGGCCGCCCTTGAGGATGCGCGACCGCGCTCCAATCCAGCAAATCAAGGTGAAGCTACGGCCTTCAAGCGCGGCCGCTCTAGGCCTGAGCGCGGCCGCCCTCAATCGCTGAAGTTCCGACGTGATTTCCTCCTTAGCCAATTCAGTCCAAGCCAAATACCATCCAAGGTAATATGACTATGAACTTCATACCACATATATATCAAAATTCCAACAATCCCCCACAAGTTCATAGAAATATGACGTGTACAGATTGTCCATTGCCATGCTTTCAATAATGGTACCTTCCGGCTTGAACCACTACCTATGTTATCCAACGCAAACCTCCACAGGACCAGATGAACGGGTGTCTTGAATCTGATGCCTTTGGATGTAGAGGCCTTTGCTGGTAACAAACACGACAAAAGCTATGATAGGCCCTCTATCGAACACTTGACGCTTATAAGCCATACGTCCCGATCCTCTATCATGAGTGCTTTCAAGGAATAACCCAAATTCATCTAGTTGCGGCCAACAACAACACTCACTTAGCTGGGCATCTCAGAAGATGTACTGCTAACATCTCGTCTAAAAGACTTGATCCCATTCAAAGTTCCAAACTTTTACTAAATTAGCAAAGAACGAGCACCTCTAGGCTATTCGGGGATAGACTCAGACATGTAACATGTCAATCTATTATTTGGTGCTCCGACTCACCCCACAGCTTGTTATTACCACATTGAATCTCCTTTGTGGGATCTCCACTCAGGTAGATTGGGTTGCTACTGCGTTTGAGTCAGACGGGGTTCAGTCCCATCCCCAACTTAGATTTTTGAACAAGAGCAAATTCTAGCCCTTTGGTTAAAGGATCAGCTGTGTTATCCTTGGTACCAACATAATCAACAGGTATCACCTTTCGAGACACAAGATCCCTTATAGATTTTAATCTAATTTGGATGTGTCTCCTAGTTTTACAGTTGTACTTGACACTTTTCAGTTTCTCAATTGTGGCAGTGTTGTCACAATGTACAGAGATAACAGGCATAGGCTTACTGACCATGGGCAACTCGGACATAAGTCCTCGAAGCCATTCAGCTTCCAATCCAGTAGTGTCAAGGGCAACTAATTCGGCCTCAAATGTGGACCTAGACAACAGAGTTTGTTTGGTAGACCTCCAAGCGACTGCAGCTCCGCCTAAGGTGAAAACATACCCCGTACAGCCGTAACTCCCGGAGTTAAAGGCAATCCAGCTTGCATCACTATATCCTTCAAGAACAGAAGGATATCTACCGTAATGCAGCCCAAGGGAAATCGTTCCCTTCAAGTACTTGAGAACTCTATTAAGAGCTTCCCAATGTGCTTTATTTGGACATTGAGTATATCTAGCCAACCTAGTAACCGAATAGGATATATCCGATCTAGTACAATTGGCAAGATACATCAAACTTCCAATAATTTGAGAATATCTCAACTGAGCCATCGGTACTCCACTTTCATTCTTAGTAAGTGCAGCTGAAGGATCATATGGAGTCTTAGCTACTTTGCAATTCTTATAACCAAATTTCTCAATTACACTTTCAGTATAATGAGACTGCGATATGGTTATGCCACTAGTTGAACGAGTCAACTTAAGTCCAAGAATTACACTAGCTACTCCCATATCCTTCATCTCAAACTTACTTTTCAAGAATTCCTTAGTAGTACTAATTATCCTCATATCCGTTCCAAACAACAGAATATCATCGACATACAGACATAAGACAATACTACTATCACCAATACTCTTGCTATAAACACACTTATCAAACTCATTAGTAACAAAGCCAAACGATGAGACAATTTTATCAAATTTCTCATGCCACTGCTTAGGGGCTTGTTTAAGTCCATACAAGGACTTAACAAGTTTACAAACCTTTCTCTCGTTGCCAGAGGCCTCAAAACCTTCAGGTTGATCCATATAAATTTCTTCCTCAAGATCGCCATGCAAGAAAGCGGTCTTAACATCCATCTGATGGATAGGAAGATCATATACAGAGGCCAATGCGATAAGCATTCGGATTGTAGTCATTCTAGCAACTGGCGAATAGGTATCGAAATAGTCTATTCCTTCCATTTGCTTGAATCCCTTAGCCACTAACCTAGCCTTAAACTTGTCAACGGTTCCATCCGGTTTCAGTTTCCTTTTAAAGACCCACTTACATCCTATCGTGCTACAACCAGGAGGGAGATCGACCAATTCCCATGTCCCATTAGAGACAATAGAATCCATCTCACTCTTAACAGCATCCTTCCACTGCTTGGCATCAGAAGTAGCCATAGCAGCTTTGAAGGTTAGAGGATCACCCTCGACATTGTAAGTGATGAAATCACTTCCAAAGTCCTTGGTGGTCCTTGCCCTTTTACTCCTTCTTGGTTCAATCTCATCGTCAGAATGAGTTGCACTGGAATCAACCCCCACATTCGTTATCTCCTCTACTTGAGCAGGAATGGAATTAGTGGTTGGGTTAGATTCCTTAGGAAGTCCGTTCTTCATAGGAAACACATCCTCAAAAAATGTTGCATCACGTAACTCAACTATAAAGTTCACATCTATGCCAGAAATTTCAGATTTTATAATAAGAAATCTCAATGCATAACTTGTTTCAGAATAACCTATAAAGATAGCATCAACAGTTTTAGGTCCAAGCTTTTTCCTTTTGTGTGCGGGTACAAGTACCTTTGCAAGGCACCCACACACTTTTAAGTGTTTCAGGCTAGCCTGTCGACCTCTCCAAAGTTCAAACGGACTTTCCTTTCTATGTTTAGGAGGGACTCTATTCAGAATATGGCAAGCCGTATTCAAAGCCTCTCCCCACATATATTTGGGCAGTCCAGAACTTATGAGTAAACTATTAATCATATCAGTAAGGGTTCTATTCTTACGTTCAGCAACACCATTAGATTGAGGGGTGTAGGGAGGAGTCTCTTCATGAACTATTCCGTTTTCTTGGCAATAATACATGAAGGGGTTAGACTCATATTCACCTCCTCTATCAGACCTTAACCGTTTAAGTTTCTTGCCAGTTTGTGTTTCTGCTTCGTTCTTAAATATAATGAATTTATCTAATGCTTCATCCTTAGAATTAAGCAAGAACACATAACAGTATCTACTAGCATCATCAATAAAGGTGAGAAAGTATTTCTTTTTGTCTTTGGTCAACACACCATTAAATTCACAAATATCAGTATGAACTAAATCTAGAATTTCAGAATTTCTCACAACCGACTTAAACGGACCTTTTGTAGATTTAGCTTCAACACATACATGACATTTAGAATTCTTATCAATAGCATGTTTAGGAATAATATCTAAGTTCATCATTCTTTTCACAGAATCATAGTTAATATATCCTAAACGACCATGCCAAACATTTGAAGATTCAATGGAATACGAAACAGGATAATCAATAGAACTAAAATTATTGTTGTGCGAACAAACATCAGTTTCAACTCTAATTTTAAATAAACCATCCGAGGAATAACCTTTCCCCACAAAACTACCGTAATCCAAAATTATAACCTTATTACACTTAAATGAAATCTCAAATCCTTCCCTAACTAGACTAGAACCACTAATAATGTTGCGACGAATATCAGGAACGTGATACACTCGTTGCAAGGAAAGAATGCGCCCATTAGGAAACTTCAGGTCCACATGTCCAATTCCAAGCACCTTTGCAGCACTAGAGTTCCCCATCGTCACTGATCTACCACGGTCGAGTGGTAAGACACAAATAGCAATTTATCGGCACAAACGTGCACATTTGCCCCAGTGTCAACTAGCCACTCGTTGGGTTCATAGACGATAAAGAGTTCGGGACAAGAAGTTACATACTTTGTAACATTGCAGGTCGTAGCGTCAACTCCGGGTGCGTCGGAGTCGGGATCATCATAATCCTTCGGACCCAACACCATGTTGACGGCGGGATGGTCATCGCCAGAGCCTTGTGGTCCTTTTCCTTTCTTGGACGGGCAGTCCCTAGAAAAGTGTCCACCTTCTCCACAATTCCAGCAGTTCTGTTTTGCTTTTGGCTTCCTAAAGTTATTTTTCTTAACTTTAAGTTTATCATGGTTTTCTTTATCCTTAGAAGTTTTCACACCTTTTCCTTTAAACTTACTTTTACCGGTTATCATATTGGCAGCAGCCTCCACAGGTACGCTAGGTTGGTTACCATTATGCACCTCCTGAATCGCAATTGCATTCATCAACTCATTGAGTGACAAGCTTCCTGTACGATGCTTGAGGGTCATACCGAATTCCCCCCAAGATCGAGGAAACTTCTCAATGATAGCCATGATAGCGAACTTATCAGGAAGTCCCATGTCAGCATCCTTGAGTGATTGCAAAATGATTTGGAGTTCATGCACTTGATCGGTAATCGACTTTCCCTCACTCATGTGATAATTCAGGAACTTTCCCACTTGGTACTTTTCCACACCGGATTCATCGGTGTTGTACTTCTTGGAAAGCGAATCCCACAAAGGACGCAGCTAATGAGAGGAGCAGAGCAATAAACATCAAAGAGCGCATTCGACAAAGCCGACGTAATGCATCCTCGAACAACATCGTCCCCGCTCCTTCCACAGCTTTAACAAATAGCCCTACATTAACTGGATCATCACCATTCGGGCGGGACATTTAGATGTCGGCATACCGAGCATACCCTTAATTGACGGCGGATCTTCATGCGTTCGTACCAACGCTTGAAGTTCTTACCACCAAACTTCTCCTAAGATCGGAGGTGTCAACTAGGGACTTAAAGGGAGAGCTAGAGGAACCACCAGACATGATCAAATAAAATACTATTTTCTCTTAGACTGTTGGAAATTAAATTATAAGCACCACAGATTAAACAACGATTTAATCAACAGTAGGGGATTTTATTGATCAAGTCAAAACGTACCAATTAAGACAATAGCAAAACCGAAAGCCAAGGAACAGGATCAGGAAAACAGACAGAAACAATAAAACAAACGGTTAGAAAACTTATCGTGATTTGATCGAGTCGCCTTAGGAAGACTGTCCTAAGAGAAAATATTGTCCCCAATTGGTGCAACTCAGGTACAGGCAAATTTCTCCGAGGATAAAACGATCACGAACTACGTACCACAAAGCAGCACACAGGTAGGTAGTCACCGGCGGTCCTATCTCACTCGCCTTGAATCTCACGAACAAATCTCTATGAACGGGAGTAATCAACAATGAAAGAAACTTGAGAAACTAGGTTTTTTCTCTTAATCTCTCATAGGTGAAAATCACGGCTGGAGGGAAGTAGTATTTATACATATGTGATAAAATTAGGTTTAGGAATTAATTAATCCCAAAAAAACCCACAGAAAATTCGGCCCAGGAAGGAAACATCCGTCATAAGCGCGGCCGCCCTTGAGGGTGCGCGACCGCGCTGCAATCCAGCAAATCAAGGTGAAGCTACGGCCTTCAAGCGCGGCCGCTCTAGGCCTGAGCGCGGCCGCCCTCAATCGCTGAAGTTCTGACGTGATTTCCTCCTTAGCCAATTCAGTCCAAGCCAAATACCATCCAAGGTAATATGACTATGAACTTCATACCACATATATATCAAAATTCCAACAGGTTGGACCCATATGGTTCCTAGTTAATCTCCTTTAAGGCTGACATTGACTTGTGCTACACTTTCTTGGGGGATACTGTCTCATTTATAAGAGTTTATAGGTTGTTCTATAATTTGGGCCATATTGGCATATGCATCGGTTGAATGCTATTTCGGTCCTGTTAAGAATTTATAAAATATCAGTTCTAATATTATACTCCCTCCGTCCCAGAAAATGCTTCACCTTTTACTCAAAATGGCGTCCCGTTTGAAGCTTCACCTTTCCTAAAATGGAAAAGTTTTATTAATATTCTATTATACTCACTCACTATTTCCTCCACTCATTCTCTCCTAATTCACTATTACACTCACAACACTTTTTAAATTTACTATTTCCTCCACTAATTCTCTCTCCTATTTTCAAATTACACTCACAACATTTTTTCTTCCCACCTATTTCCTTAATTTGCGTGCCAGGCCAAAAATGATGAACCATTTCCTGGGACGGAGGGAGTATATTATAAAGTGTCAGATTCAAAATGACAATTATAAATATTCAAATTTGCATTTATAAACATTCAAACTGCATTTTTAACATTTATTAAAAGAGGACTAGTCTTAAATAGTGTTGGCAGTAGTGTTAAATAGTATCGGTGGTAGTGTTAAATATTGCCCGTGGTAGTGTTGAAAATAGTGTCAATCCTAGTGTTAAAAAGTGCGGTTATAATATTGAAAAATGTCGGTTATAGTGTCAAAAAAGTGTCACCGAGTTTTTATAAAGGAGAACTTTTCAACAAAAATGACATGCACATTTATTCATGTTAAAAAGGCACACTGGCACACCCAAGCTTCCCCATAGCAAGGATCCAGGGGGAAAAAATTCATCACAAAGGTAAAATATAAGCAAAATACACATAAGTGTTGTTTTGAGGTTCTTGCTCAAGTAAATCCTTGTCACTTAGATGGATTTGGGAGCAAGTAGCCCATCTGCTAGCGCCGGCTGCTGCTTTAAACGATTCATAATCATCTAGGCTAAGTGTAAGCAGCCGAGATCTGAAAAGTCAAATTTTGGACGAGAGTATCCTTTGAGATTTGTGAGTGGTAAACTTCTAAATCAAAGAGTAGGGATTGTCTATCACATCAGCTACAATCAGATTGTGTTGACCCAATATTTGATTTGAGTGAATAATACAAACAATTATACTTTATTATAATAGGTGAAATAATGTGACTAGTGAAATGTGGAAATTCAGAATAAACAGAGACAATATGTAACTAAGCCATGTTACCATTATTGGAGATTGTTCAAAGGAAAAAGTTTATGTTTCTTGTTTTGTCAGACTCAAACACAGTGAGATACATTGAACATTAAAGAATGGTAGGGTTGTCCTCTTGTTATAGGAAAAATACACACAAGTTAGACCATCTCCAATGGTTTCAACTATCAAAATTATTCAACTGCATCCACATTAGCTTCTCTCTCATCCACCTAATCATTCAACTCCCCCATTCAATTTTAACCCCTCCAATGGTTAGTTTAAAAAAAATTCAACCCCCTCCAACTCATCATCCTATATCCCACCACTTTTGTTTTACTTCCCTACTTTTATTTTATTTGATTTTATATTCTTTATTTTTATGATTAATAAAATAATAATAATTATTATCATTTATTTTATATTTTATATTTTTATGATTAATAAAATAATAATAATAATTATCATTTATAATTAAAAAAAATACTTCACACTTAATTAATTTTTTAAATTGCAATTAAATAAATACGAGAACTGACGATAATTATTATTAAATCAAAGAAAAATTACAATAGGCTCGACTCACAATACAATAAAACTATTAAATCACACATTAAAATACTTAAAAATAATATTTATACACGTCACATTCCGAACTTTGCCCATATGTGCTTGATTAGATCCGCCTGCAATTCATGATGAACTTTTGGATAACGCATTTCCGATCTAGCACGCACATGATTTGCAAATGCAGGTAGTACCTCAGTCGAGAATGGTTGATGTGTAATAGACCCACTTGCCTCGGGTTGTTGTGTAGTAGACCCTCTTGCCTCGGGTTGAAAGTCTTTCCAATTTTGAGCATACTTATCTCGTTTATCCTCAACAATCATATTATGCAATATGATACATGTCCTCATGATGATAGCCAAGTCAGTTATTTTCCACATTCGAGCTGGTTCTCGAATGATTTTAAATTGAGCTTGGAGCACCCCAAATGTTCGTTCTATATCCTTCCGATAACCCTCCTGAAAGTTTGCAAATAAGTTATCTTCTTCACTTTGAGAAAGTCTAACTGATTTGACGAAAGTCGGATAAGAATGGTAGATACCGTCAGCAAGATAATGTCATATTATACGGACGTTGATTCACAAAGAAGTTGACTCATGAAGTATTTCCTTGTTCAACATCATCGAACACTGGCGACTGGTCCAGAACATTTATATCGTTCAATGTGCCCGGACATCCGAAAAATGCATGCCAGATCCATAAATCATGAGAGGCAACAGCTTCAAGAATAACCGTGGTGGTTCCCTTATCTCCTCTTGTAAATTGACCTTCCCAAGCCGTATGATGTTTCTTCCATTCCCAGTACATGCAATCAATACTCCCGATCATCCCTGGGAACCCCCGCATCTCACTAACTTCAAGTATTTTTTTCAGGTCATCTCGGTTTGGGGCCCTCAAGTACTCTTGCTCATACAATTGGATGACACCTTTGCAAAATCAGAGTAATGTCTCCAATGCTGTAGTTTCTCCTATTTTTATGTATTCATCAATACTATCGGCCGACATACCATATGCTAACATTCGCATGATGTGGTACATTTCCCTAATGGAGATATGCCTTCTTTACCAACAGCATCAAATCTTTGAGTGAAGTAGTTGTCATGGTTTGAAAGGTCCTCCACGATTCGAAGGAATACATGTTTCTCCATTCGAAAACGTCGGCGAAAATAATCTTTGTACCTAGCCCCTTCACAAAAGTAGTCGTCAATCAGGCTTTGGCTATGAAAAGCATGATCTCTTTTGATATATTTTCTTTTAGAACGAGGTGTTTCTTCTAATATTTTACGACGACGCTCTGCAAAATGGCTGAGCATAAACGTCTCCTCAATTTCAGATTGCCTTTTGTAGGCTTCGATATCAAAAGGAAATTTGGATCGATCCATTGAAATTTGTAGGTATGAAGAATATGAAGTGGGTGTTTTTGAGTGGTTGATGTAGGAAAAATATGAAGAGGGTGTTATTTGAGAGGTTGGTGTAGGAAGAATATGAAGAGGGTGTTATATTTATAAGAAATTGAGTGGTTGATTTTGCCGGAATTCAAATAGAATTCAATCGAGTTAATAAAGTTGAGTTATCGAAATTGACGGATTCCAAATAGAATTCAATCGAGTTAATAAAGTTGAGTGGACGAAAATGAAGGATAAAATAATAATTATTATTATCATTTATTTTATTTTATATTCTTTATTTTTACGATTAATAAAATAATAATAATTATTATCATTTATAATTAAAAAAATACTTCACACTTAATTCATTTTTTAATTGCAATTAAATAAATACAAGAAATGATGATAAAACTATTAAATCACACATTAAAAATACTTAAAAATAATATTTATTTTATTTTACATCTGTTTGCCTCCTATTTGGAAATTAATTTCCATAAAGTTCATTAGTCAACATATCAAGAAGCTGTTTGCTTCGTTCATCAAGATGCTCCTTCTCATGTAACTTGATCCACAAATTCATCTTATTACATCTGTTTGCCTCCTCTTGTTGTCTGTTTGCCTCCTCTTGTGCTTTGATTGCCTCTTGTTGTTGTATGGCTATCATGTCCAATCGTTCCAACTCTTTTTCTTTGAATTATTGAAATTTTGTAAAGTCTTCGTTTACAGTTTTTAAGTATACTCCCTTATCTTTTATTCTACCCTTTTTCTTGGCTGCCTCCCTTCCCATAGGACGAGGAATGGATCCAATCGAGTTTGAATCATCTTGATCACTTTCACGTGCTCTTTTAGATACACTGCTATCAGATCCCGTATTACCTCCAACTTGACTTGCGTAACGTGGTTGATTTTGAATAGCACGCCATTCTTGAATCAAAGTAAAAGTTTTTGATGTTTCACTTTTATATAGCTCATGAGCTCTTGTCATTACATCATCCTCCGACCACCCGCTTTGTTGCAGACGCTTAGCCTTCTCATGAGCACCTAACCATTTGCCCAATATTTTGTTGATATAATTGTAATGATTTTTGCAGACAACTATATCATGGGGAGGCTTAAATGAGCAATGCCCGTTACAGTAATCTGCAATTTTACGCCAATACGCATCCCCTTTCTGATTTGTGTCGACAATACTGTCGGTTCCAAATTTCATCCACCCACTCAGTAGCACTAAATTTTCATGAGTGGTCCATTTGGAGTGTTTTCTGCGAGAAGTTGTTGAACCCTCTCCGGTTGGAATGGTTGAACCCTCTGCAGTTGGAATGTCATCAATACTCACTTGTGTTGAAAATCCTGGAAATTCTGTTGCTCCAGAATAAGAAACATTTTCATTACCCATTGACATATATGGGTTAAAATTATGATGCTGCATTTGGGGTGGTTGAATTGGCATCCCATAATATGGATGAAAATTTGGCACAGCTGAAGGCATCCCATAATATGGATAAAAATTGGGGCGTATATTTTGAGGAGGTGGTTGGTTGGAAGATTGATTTTCAACATTAGGATTGTTGTAGTTGAGAGGAAAATTACTTGAATTTTGAGTGTTGAAATGGTTGTTATTGTGATCCATTTCACTAAAGAGAGGGGTTTTTTTAGGTTGATGAAGGATAATTAGGAAATTTAAATGGAAAAGGAGGGATTTTTTTGCTGTGTCGAAATCAAATGAAAGAAAAGTCAATTTATAGAGATTTTTTTTTTGATATAGATAAAATGGCCTTTAAAAATTCGGGTGTGTGTTGATAAAATAAAAATCACAGCAAACAATAAGAAAGGGACACGTGGCAGGCTTGAAAAAAAAAAAAAAAAAAAGCTGGAGCGTTAACGCGTGACGCGCCCCTGTCGGCTGTGGGCTTCACGCGCCAAGTCGGCCCAATCAGGGGGCGCCACGTGGCAATTTTTTTAGCCCAAAAATTTCATTTAATCGGTTGAATGAGCAAGAGTACTTGAGGGCCCCAAACCGAGATGACCTGAAAAAAATACTTGAATTTAGTGAGATGCGGGGGTTCCCAGGAATGATCGGGAGTATTGATTGCATGCACTGGGAATGGAAGAATCATCATACGGCTTGGGAAGGTCAATTTACAAGAGGAGATAAGGGAACTACCACGGTTATTCTTGAAGCTGTTGCCTCTCATGATTTATGGATCTGGCATGCATTTTTCGGATGTCCGGGCACATTGAACGATATAAATGTTCTGGACCGGTCGCCAGTGTTCGATGATGTTGAACAAGGAAATACTCCATGAGTCAACTTCTTTGTGAATCAACGTCCGTATAATATGGTATTATCTTGCTGATGGTATCTACCCTTCTTATCCGACTTTCGTCAAATCAGTTAGACTTCCTCAAAGTGAAGAAGATAACTTATTTGCAAAATTTCAGGAGGGTTATCGGAAGGATATAGAACGAGCATTTGGGGTGCTCCAAGCTCAATTTAAAATCATTCGAGAACCAGCTCGAATGTGGGAAATAATTGACTTGGCTATCATCATGAGGACATGTATCATATTGCATAATATGATTGTTGAGGATGAACGAGATAAGTATGCTCAAAATTGGAAAGACTTTCAACCCGAGGCAAGAGGGTCTACTACACAACAACCCGAGGCAAGTGGGTCTAGTACACATCAACCATTCTCGACTGAGGTACTACCTGCATTTGCAAATCATGTGCGTGTTAGATCGGAAATGCGTGATCCAAAAGTTCATCATGAATTGCAGGCGGGTCTAATCAAGCACATATGGGCAAAGTTCGGAATGTGACGCGGATAAATATTATTTTTAAGTATTTTAATGTGTGATTTAATAGTATTGTATTGTGAGTCGAGTCTATTGTAATTTTTCTTTGATATAATAATAATTATCGTTAGTTCCCATATTTATTTAATTGCAATTTAAAAAATTAATTAAGTGTGAAGTATTTTTTAATTATAAATGATAATAATAATAATTATTTTATTAATCATAAAAATAAAGAATATAAAATAAATGATAATATAATTATTATTTTATTAATCATAAAAATAAAGAATATAAAATCAAATAAAATAAAAGTAGGGAAGTAAAACAAAATTGGTGGGGTATAGGATGATGAGTTGGAGGGGGTTGAATTTTTTTTAAACTAACCATTGGAGGGGTTAAAATTGAATGGGGAGTTGAATGATTAGATGGATGAGAGAGAAGCTGATGTGGAGGCAGTTGAATAATTTTGATACTTTAAACCATTGGAGATGGTCTAAGGGCTCATTCATTCTAGTGCACAACTTTGTCGGTAGCACGAAAAACTGTTCATAATTTTTGTTTTTCTTAGCTACAAGTACATCCTAAAGCTTAACTGTCAAACGGTGATGAGTTACTGCTCCGTAGTTCATTTAAAAGTTTAAGATGTCTGAGTATCATGATCAATTTATTGATCAGTTGGCGAAGCTACATGAAAAGCAACGGGGCCATTGCCCCGTTTCATTTCAGAAAATGTCATTTTTCTCCCTTACAAAACTAAGAAAGTATAATATTTTCAACTAAATTCACGATTTTCATCAAACTTGGCACTACATAATATTTTTGCTTTGGACCAAATTTACCCTTCGTCCTGCTTATATAAAATTCTAACTCTGCCACGAATACTTACCGGTCACGACCTTGGTGGCAAGGTGTAAGTACCCAAATCCGGATCGTAAAAATAAAAGTAAATTAAAAATACGTTAATTCACACTTTTCAAATTATCGAGATTTTTCGGGTTTGTCCGGATCATTCAAAATTAAAGTGTATAAAAAATATGTTAGAACACGTTAAAAATATTACTTTTCAAAAATACTCGATTTTCAGGACTGTTCCGACATTTATTCGGACAGTTAATTAACAAAACTGTCAAATTCCCGACAAAAGACGAAATAACACAAAATTTGTAGATAAACTTGTCTCAAAAGTCGCCAAAGGGTCAAATCAATGGTCAAAAATCACATCAAGATGCAAAATGCCCAAAATGCCCTCAGGCTGAAGAACAAGCCGGCCGGCATGTTTTTCATGTTTAACTGCCTATAAGTAGCAACCTCAGATTCAGTTTTCACCCAAAGTTTTTCATCCCATTTTCAGTTTTCACCCAAGAAATTTATCCCATTCTCAGTTTTCACCCCAAGAAATTTAATCCCATTTTCAGTTTCAGCCCAAGATTTTCACCCCAAAATTTTCACCCCAAAATTTTCATCCCATTTACTGCCTTCAGTCCCATAAATTCCGGAGAGAGAGAAATTGCCTTGATTTGCGTGAAAATCCCAAATTTTCCAAAATAAAACTCTATTCCAAACACTCTCATATCCGACCTACAAACTCTAAGAAGATAGAGCCGTAACCAAACATTGGCAAACTCTCCTTCTAACCCTAAATTCCCATATTTACTTTTAAAGTCATTTTCATCTTTGTTATCTACTTATTAGTCAATTATTTCATGTCATTATCTAAAATGTAAACATTATAGATATTCGTTCCAAGTTCGAAAATGATCCCTTCTCTATTACTTTTCTTATAAGTAATTTAGAGTTAAAAGTGGGGAGATTTCGATTTGTTGATATCATTTTTATCTTACTTAAAATGTCATTTACCTTTCAAATCGTTTGATTTGTTGATCGTCATTTAAATAATGTCATTTACCTTCCAAATTGTTTGATTTATCGATCGTCATTTACCTTCCAAATCGTTTGAATTGTTGATCATCATTTAATACGCATTTACTTTAAATATCCGAGTCAAGAAATTGACTTGTCGATCGTCATTTCATTACTGTCAAGTACTATAAATATCTTTATTTTAAAAGTATTTATTATAGTCATTTTATTAAAAAGGATAATGTTATAATGCCCGATTTAAATCAAGAAATGATTCCTATATTTCCTCTAAACTCATCTCCTTGGAATGAATGTTACAGAGTCGAATAACGGAAGATCTTGAAATAACATATTCACACACACACACACACACACACACACACACACACACACACACACACACACACATATATATATATATATATTATATACTCCCTCCGTCCCAATAAAAGCTTCACTAATTTCCTAAAAGGGCGTCCCGTTAGAAGCTTCACTTTTCCTAAAATGGCAAAGAATCTTTACTATTTCACCCACTCATTCTCTCTCCTATTTTACTATTACACTCACAACATTTTTCAAATTTACTATTTTCTCCACTCATTCTCTCTCCTATTTTACTATTACACTCACAACATTTTCTCTATCCTTAATTTGCGTGCCGAGCAAAAATGGCGAAGGTATTATTGGGACGGAGGGAGTATATATATATATATTGTCATTATTTCACCCATCAAAATATCTATCATTTTAAACCCTCAATCTAAACTTATTTTTAACTAATTTTCACACACACACGCACAGTTTTCGAGAAAGGTAGAAAGACTTGTCAATACGAGGCGTTTCGGGTGAGCACAAATATTCTCTTCTCGAGGCGTAACGTGATCTCCGAACCTAACAATCTCTTTTCGGCCTTTTTCAAAGTTTTGGCTTATAATAAAAATGGCGTGGCGATTCTCTTTTGTTTAGAAATTCATCTGTTCCTGTTTTTCGTGATTCTAAACAATCCGATGCGTCCGGGGCATTTCGGATCGGGGGTAATTTCACAAGGGATAGTTAAACCCCCTTCATTTATGGAAATTGTCTTTTGTAGCGCCATCAAATTTTAATAAATGTCATTTTACTAGTAAAAATGATCATTTTATTAATTTTTGGCCTCTTTGATTTTGACTTGCACCTATATAAAAAATTTGACCCCCTGATAAATTTATTTGAATTCCGTAATTGTCATACTTATGCCTAAAGCGAACGTGACTCCCTTCCCAAAATTTTCTGGGCTTCGCCACTTATACTTACCCTTGTACATTGGAATGTGCAGCCCATCAGAATGGAGTGTGGGGTCAACAACCATCGGAAAAACATGTTACGGTGAGACATCTCCGATGAGTGGGATGAGTGGCACCACTTATCCAGGGGAGTATTCGGATCAAATGGAGGTTGTGGAGGCAGTTATGAGGGACATGAACAACCCAGCTTACATTCTCGACATAACAACGTTGTCAGCCATGAGGAAAGACGCTCATCCATCGATCTACAGCGGAGATTTGAGCCCAGAACAAAGGGCTAATCCTGACCATTCAGCTGATTGTAGTCACTGGTGTCTTCCGGGTTTGCCTGATACTTGGAATCAGTTGTTCTATACTGCCCTATTCTTCTAGCTTTCTTCATCTTTAGGACAGTAATGCTGTTGTTTAACTGACATTTTGATATATAGAAATATAACTAACATGCTTTTTAAGTAAATGATTAGGTCTTTCAAATGATGGACTTGAGTTCTTCCCTTACAAAATTAGGATTAGTATGGTTTAGGCATAACCGCAAGACATCATTTAAGAGGAGAGCTTTACCAAAACGCAACATAACCTGCGGATAGCAAGCGTGTAGAATGTCGTGCCAGAAGGCATACATTTTTACGCATAGAAATCATGAAAGGACAGTGTTAGGGCTATCCCACATCATTTTCGATACAAGTAACTGTTATGATAATAGTTATAAATTACACTTGAAATTAGCCTTTGTATTTGATACAAGTAGACGTGTACAAATTTATGTTTTGCTTGCCATTTGTGTCGGAATCACACTGATGTTTGAACTTTGAATATGGCTGTGGGCACGAATTGGAAACTGGGCGAGCCATAAACCAAGTTAGCCAGAATTGTACTCTTTTTTTTTTTTTTTTTTGGGAATGATTAGTCAACACTTCAGAGAGCAATTGAACTTCATAATTGAGACAGTTTATTTAGCTATTAATTTAAGATACTACATCAAAGGTAGTATGATACATTAGGATAAACTTTGCACATGCTTGTAAATGCAACAATAAGAATACATACTATAAGTATTTGGTATTACCTACAGAATTTGCGGGTTGCAATTTTCACGTACACCCAGTCCATCAAGTCATTCATGAAGCGGAAAAAGGCATGTCTACCACGTCGGTTGAGAAGCAAAGCACCGCATATCCCCCAAAATCCAGTGACGAAACCTGAAGCCATACCAATGTAGAGCCATTTAGTAAACTCATCATCATTCTCTTCTCTGTTATCTTCACCACCAACAACAGTTGGTGGGGATTCATCACCAAGGCATTTTGATATAAGTGGAGGCCCACAAAGTCCAACATTACCAATAAACATGGATGCATCTTGGCTTTGGATTTGAGTGCTTGATGGTATTTTTCCCGAAAACTCGTTGTACGACAAGTCTAGATAACTTAAGAAATTCAGCTGAGACAAACTCGTAGGTATCTTACCAGAAAATCTGTTCCTAGATAAATCGAGAGACACAATTGACTTCAGCTGACCAACCTGTTGGGGAACCTTACCCTGCAATGCATTTCTGGATAAGTTCAGAGCTACCAACTCAAACAGCTGTGTTATTTCATTAGGAATTTCTCCACTCAAGTTATTGCTTGAGAAATCAATGAGCTTCAGTAGTCTCAGATTATTTCCAAATTCAAGCTCTCTACCTTGCCATCCTATCACTGAATAATCAATATAGAGTTCCTTAACCTCAATTGCAACATAAAGTTGATGATCATTAAGTTCAATTCCTTTCTGAACCATGGCACTGAGGTTGTTTAAACATGGAGGAATGGTTCCGTGCAAGTTGTTTTGAGAAAGGTCCAAGACTTGAAGTTCGTTTAACTGACATAAATTTAAAGGGATGGTCCCATTAAATTTATTTGATCGCAGACCGAGAACGTGGAGCTGCGATATATTCCCCCCAATCCAAGCAGGTACATTTCCGGTTAACTTGTTCACTCCAACATCCAAGAAGATCAACCGTACACAATTTGACAAGGTCAGAGGAAGCTCCCCTTCAAAGCTATTGTTGTACAAGTATAATGATTCCAAAAGAAATAAGGATCCAATAGAAGACGGGATTTCCCCAGAAAGTCTGTTGTGCGCTAAGTTAACAACAGCCAATTCTTCTAGTTTCCCCAAACAATCAGGAAGCCCTCCGGTTAGTAAATTGTATGAGATGTCAAGAAAGGACAAGGCCGCATCACTTAATTGGCATAAGAAATCCAGATTCCCAACAAATTTATTCCTTGAAAGATTTATGTACACGGAAGTAGAAGGAAACAATGGTATCGGGCCCTCAAAATTATTTGAACTCAGGTCAAAACCTCGAGGCATCTTTGATGATAAATTTGGTAAGATGCCTCCGAAATTGTTTGAAGATAAATTCAAAAATGGATTTTGTGTCGAAAGGTCCCACAACCATGGTGGGATGCTATCTGAAATTCCATTGCTGGAAATATCAAGATAGTAAAAGTTTTTCTGAGTTCTAATCCAATTTGGGAAAAGTGGGCCAAGATTGCAAGATCTCAAGGCGATATAATCTAGCTGAAAATGGGGAGACCATTGAGGGCTTACTTTTATTTGTAAAGCATTGCCGGACAAGTCGAGATCTCTTAAGAGTGAGAGATTTGAAAAGTGAGCTTCAGAGAGAGTACCAGTGAGAGAGTTGTAAGAGAGATCCAATTCTTCAAGCTGTGAGAGTGTCCACATGTTTTTAGTTATAGTTCCGTTCAGCTGATTGCCGGGCAGGGATAAATATTTCAGGGAAGAAAACCATATGATACCATCAGGCAATGACCCATAAAGTTTGTTACTGCCAAGATACAAACACCCTAATGCAGGCGACCCGGACAAGATATCTAGAAAGTCGGACAGGTTCCCACTTAAGCTGTTGTTATTCATATTCAGGTAAGCCAAATTGGACAGATTTCCAAAAGAGTTGGGTATCATGCTTTCTAGAAGATTATCAGAGAGATCAAGATCTTGAAGAAAGAGGTTGCTGCTCAATTTGAACAACCAGGAATACATGGATGATGTAAAACCATTAGAGCCGAGGTCAAGCCATTTGATTGAAGTAGAAGAAGAAGAGTTTATCGAAGAAGAAGATGAAGGAGAACTGACCTTTGAGAGCTGACAGCCACGAAACGACACGTAAGAAAGAAATGGGAGGGTCTTAATTATGTCGACCCAGTGAGTTGCTCTACTGAGGTCAACCCCGTCCATTACAAGGGTTTCCAAGGAAGATAGACGAGACAACCAATCAATGTTCTCAACAGAGAGGTTAAAGCTAGGATCGGAGGAGAGATCAAGATAATTCAAGTTAGAGAGGTTTCCAAGTTGTGATGGAACTATTCCGGAGAAGTTACAATAACGGAGGTCAAGGTGATTTAATTTGGTGAAGGAACCAAAAAACTTAGGGATTGGTCTGCTTTCAAAATCAATAGAACGAAGATCCAGATAGGTTAATTCCCGCAATTCAAGCAATGAAGGACTAATTTTACCTGCTAGACCTGAATAACGAAGATCAAGTGCAATTACATGACCAGTTTGGTTGCTGCACTCGACTTCCCTCCATTTGCAGCAATCTTTGGAACTCCAGGAAGGGTGACTTCCGTAATCATAAATAACTTTAAGGCCAGCTCTGAAAGAAAGAAGTGCTTGTCTCTCCTTATCAATGCAACGAATGATTTCATTAGAACCATTTTTAAAACTAAGGGATGAGGAGGCACTAACACAACTCACACACAACAATACTAGAAGAACTACAACACCCAACATCGTCTTTTTTTTTTCTAAAAAAAAGAAACACAAAGGATTTAATGTAGGTTGATTGATAAATAAACTTTTGATTACATAAGATGTATTTATAAGTAGAAAGGAAATACTCCCTCCTTTGGTCCAAATGAAATAAATTTCAAAATTTCCACAACGACTCAAGTGTTGACTAATAATGGAGTCATCCCCTCCTTTATAATTGATGTGACTCTTGGCAAAATTTCCACAACTACTTGATTAATAATGGAGTCATACTCCCTTTTTTGTAAATATTTATTTTATTTAATCTATTTTTATTTATATATTTTATAAATTATCCAATCTAAAATAATTAGTAATTTTTTTGAAGTAAAATAATTAGTAATTTAAATTATTAGAAAAAAGGATAATAGTTAATATCTTAAATTATTTTAAATCATATTAACTATTATCTTTAGTTTTTCAATATTTTAAATTTGCTAATTATTTTTTGTAAAAAAAACTAAATATTTTTATTTATTATTTTATAGGGCAAATGACAATTTAGGGCCTGAAGTCTACGAGGAGGTACCAGATTGGGGCCTGAACGCGAAATGACCAAAATGCCCTCACTGAATCTCACGTGAATCGCACGTGGTAACTTAACGGACTTTTTGGACGTAAAACGTCAAAAACCCCCAAATTGATAAATATAGTAACTTTGGGCCCTAAATTGACATAATTAAGACTTCAAGCCCCAATCTGGTACCTCCTCGTAGAATTCAGACCCTAAATTGTCATTTGCCCAATAAAAAAAATGTACTTTTTCAAATGGGACGTAGGGAATATACTACAATGGTCAAGTTTGATTACATGACCAGTTTGGTTGCTGTAGTCGATTTCACTCCATTTGCAGCAATCTTTGGAACTCCGGGAAGGGAGACGTGCGTAATCATCTATAACTCTAAGGCTAGCTCTGAAAGAAAGAAGTGATTGTCTCCCCTTATCAATGCAACGAATGATTTCATTAGAACCATTTTTAAAATTAAGGGATGAGGAGGCACTAACACAACTCACACACACTAACACTAGAAGAACTACAACACCCAACATCGTCTTTTTTTTTTTTTTTTACTAAAGAAAGAAATACAAAATACTTAATATTGGTTGATTGATAAATAAACTTTTGATTACTAAGATGTATTTATAAGTAGAAAGGAAATTCTCCCTCCTTTGGTTCCATTGAAATAAATTTCAAAATTTCCACAACTACTCAAGTAGTGATGACCAATAATGAAAATACTCCCTCTTTTGGACCGTCCAAATGAAATGAATTTTAAAGTTTCCACAACTACTCAAAAGTGTTGATCAATAATGGAGTAATTCTCCTCCTTTATAATTGACGCAGACAACTATACTCAAAATAAAATATGGCCCTCATTTAATTATGTGGTACATGAAATTTGATGTGACTCTTAGCAAAAAAAAAAAAAAAGAAAAAGAAAAGATCTAATCTTGGCGAATGTAACATGTGTTTTTAGATTATTATGAGGTTTTTTTTTTTTTTCGGGTACATGATTTTTCCTATTATATATTATTTTCTCTACCATTTGATGGATCCTCTTAGTTTTTATATGGAGTAATTATTATGAAAAATCATTAAAAAATATAAATATAAAAACACCGCAATATCACTTTAATTTCATGTTTTTAGATTATTACGTGTTTTTTTTTATTTCGGGTACATGATTTTTCCAATTATATACTCCCTCCGTCCCACATTACTTTACCCATTTACTGTTGAGAACGGAAAACAAGGAGTGAATATATATAATGTTATTAAAGTAGGAGTTGTGAGTGGGTAGGAGAGAGAAAGTGAGATAGAGAATAGTAAATGGATAGTTGTTGTGAGTATGATAAGTGGGTCCCATGAATAAAGAAGTATTAAAAAGTTTCCTTTTTAGGAAAGTGGACTTTAAAGTGGGACGCCAAAAATAGCAAATTGGGTAAGATTTTATGGGGCGGAGGGAGTATTATTTTCTCTACCATTGGACCCTCTTAGTTTTTTTTAGTTTTTCTATGGAGTAATTATTATGATAGGAATTCATGAGCTTAAAGTTTCCATTGGACCCTCTTAGTGACTTAGTGTTGACCAATAATGGAATGAATTTTAAAATTTCCACATTTACTCAAATGTGTTGACCGGAGTCAACCCCCTCCTTTATAATTGACAATTGACGCAGACAACTTAGTATTACAATTGTTTGCTTGTTTATATTTATAATTTAAATAACTAGACATTTTATAGAGTAAACTTTAAATGTTATATACTGAATTGATACAAAATTAACCTCTATGATTGAGTATTTATTTTCTCAAAATTTTAGGATTGAATTTTATTGCAACGTAATTTGGTTAAGATGAATGTTTAAAAAAAATAATTAGGAAAGGAGTAATTGCAAGAGGGGAATAATTAATACAAATAGGTAAACATTTAAAACTAATTAATTATTGTATGTGCAACTGAATTTTACTAATATTTTAATTTTTATCCATATTGATGTTCAAGATTTCCCCAAATTTTTATTAATATTTTAATTTCACACTTTGTAACCCCTAATTTCAAGGTAATGATCCCTATTAATCCCTCATTAATCTAGAAATCATGGGACATCAATAGTGGTGTTAAATTCTAAAATGTAAACTTTAAACCCATCAACTTTGAGCTATCATATCTTTCTCATCCAATCTCAAATTGGACATCTAGATATACCATTTCAATGTTCACATGGAGTGGAACATGAACCCACAATAATCTATGTCAAATGATAAACGATTCATGTAAGAAAAATACACAATTTCCTTCAAACACAACATATTTTTCCAACGGGGTAGTGGTCTCGGATCATTTCTTTTGATATGTGACCAGAACCACCATTCCATGTCTCAGTGGGCTGCATTTTTCAATGCGGCATTTTCCCAAATAATTCAGCAGTCAATCCATTATGAAGGGAATTAAAAAAAAAAAAGGCAATTTTACTGTATCGTGGAAGTAAAAATTCAATCTAAGGCCCGTTTGTTTCATCGTAAAACATTTTTTCGAAAAATGTTTTTCGTAAAATCACTCATTTTTCGTTATTTGGTTGTTTTCCGGAAATCCATAAAACATTTCCCATTGTTTGGTTGTTTTTCGGAAAATGTTTTCCGTAAAATAACTCGTTTTCCGGTGTTTGGTTGTTTTTCGAAAAATAGAGAAAACGTTTTCCGAAAAACATTTTATGCACTTCCTAAGTAAAACGACTTACTAACCTTGTCCTAAGTAAAACATTTTCCGAAAAATGGTGCCCTTCATGTACAACTCATATTTCATAAGGTACAACATTCTACTTCCTCATTCTAATAATAATAATAATAATAATAATAATAATAATAATAATAATAATAATAATAATAATAATAATAAATAAATAAATAAATAAAATAATAATAATAATAATAATAATAATAATAATAATAATAATAATAATAAAAAAAATAAAAATAATACTCCCTCCGTCCCACTTCAAGGTTCCACCTTTCTCTTTTGGTCCGTCCCACTTCAAGGTTCCCTTCCTTAAATGAAAAGTTTTTCATATATTTATACCCTTATCATCTCCATATATTTACAAAAAAACCATTCATTATACCTTTATAAATTTAACATATTTACAAAAAAACCAATCATTCATCTGATGATCATCTTTTTGACTGTTCAAAGCAAAACTTCACCATGAACAATCACCTGATGATCATCTTCATGTCCAAACAGAATTCGAAAACGGTCGGATTAATTCGAGCGATTCCGATGATTCTTGGTTCGAAGAAATCATCGACGATGATCTCAAATGGTCCTTTGCTTTGAATAAGTATTTTTTCCTCGTACCGATTTTCTTTTAATAAGTCAACTTACAAAAACATCAATAAACTTGCATTTCAATTTAACCCATTTCTACTCTTATCCATTCTATCTTTGTGCTTTAATATGCAAAGTCCACTAATACCCATTTAGAAGAAAAAGATGCCTCTCACTTGTGATTGATTTTTAGCTAATTTTGTTCAAATACTAATACTAGCATGCCATGATGTTATTGGCAAAATCATTTTATTTATACACTTCCTCCGCTCTAAAATAAATGTTCAAAACATTCATTTTAGAATCGAGGTAGAAAGAGTGTGTTGGCCTTGCCTTGGATCGGCTGAGGCCTTGGCATTGGCATTGGCCGTGGTCCATAAACAAGGAGCCAGAAACTTAATCAAAAGGAGTTCAAATCTGGATAATAATAAAAGTGATAATGGATTTTGTATTTCCTTTTTCTGGGATTGTCCAAATTTAAATGGATTATGATAATTTATCCATAAAGATTCCATTTTTTGCATTAATTAATGGTAAATTGAGACAGATTATCTACTGACATCTCTTTGTTTCACAATTGCTTGATCAACAGGGTGCTTTATAAAGGGACTAGTGAGTACCAGGACATAGCTCTGTTGGATACAAAGCGCTTTGGAAAGGTTCATTTTTACTACTCAATTTATTTTAGTCCATAAAAAAAAGAATCGTACGACCTTTTCTTTTTGACATGTCCCAAAATACGTGTCGTGTTTTTATATAAGAGAATTATTGTGTAGTTTTCTTGAATAAATGTGTAATTAAATGATTAAAATGGATCATTTAAGAGAATCTATAACTCTAAGGCCAGCTCGGAAAAAAAGAAGTGCTTGTCTCTCCTTATCAATGCATCGAATGATTTCATTAGAACCATTTTTAAAACTAAGGGATGAGGAGGCACTAACACAACTCACACACAACAATACTAGAAGAACTACAACACCCAACATCGTCTTTTTTTTCTAAAGAAAGAAACACGAAGGATTTAATATTGGTTGATTGATAAATAAACTTTTGATTAAATAAGATGTATTTATAAGTAGAAAGGAAATACTCCCTCCTTTGGTCCAAATGAAATAAATTTTAAAATTTCCACAATGACTCAAGTGTTGACTAATAATGGAGTCATCCCCTCCTTTATAATTGATACAACTCTTGGCAAAATTTTCACAACTACTTGATTAATAATTGAGTCATCCCCTCCTTTATAATTGATGTGACTCTTTGGCAAAATTTCCATAACTACTTGATTAATAATGGAGTCATACTCCGTTCTTTATAATGGATGAAGACAACTATACTCAAAAGAAAATATGGTCCTCATTTAATTATGTGGTACATGAAATTTGATGTGACTCTTGGCAAAATAAAAAAAAAAGATTAGAAAAGAAAAGATCTCAATCTTGGCGAATGTAACATGTGTTTTTAGATTATTACAATTTTTTTATTTTATTTCGGGTACATGATTTTTCCAATTATATATTATTTTCTCTACCATTGAACCCTCTTAATTTTTCTCTGGAGTAATTATTATGAAAAATCGTAAAAAAATATAAATATAAAAACCCCTCAATATCACTTTTCCTAAGTTAGTTAGACTAGCGTGGGGACCCAAGACAATAATAAAGAGGAAATATACTCTCTCTGTCCCGTAGAAATACGCACAGTTTGACTTTTTATGAAGTTTGGCCATACAATAACGAAAAATTAAAACATTTTAATGAAATTTTAAAAGTTGTTATTGATTTATTACTAACAACACTAACAATTAAAAGTTTTAAAATTTAATTATAATATATCAATTTCTCGTAGTTGTATGGTCAAACTTCAAAAAAAATCAATCTGTGCGTATTTCTATGGAACGGAGGGAGTATAGTCCATTATTTTGATAGAAATTTATGTGTGTGCTCTAATGGAATAGCCTTAAATGGGACGTAGGAAATATACTACAATGGTCAAACACGTTTGATAACGTACACCAAGGGAAAAGTTGGTCAAGTCGTTTTGAGTGGTCCAAACAAATTAAGAAGCAGGCCCTCAATAAACAAACCTCACATTTAAACACGCTATACGGTCGGGATCAGATCGTCGAATTGAAAATTTTCACATAAGATGTATATATAAGGAAATACTTGATGCAGACAACTTTACTCAAAAGAAATTAATTAGGAAAGAAGCAATTGCAAGAGGAGAATAATTAATACAAATAGGTAAATATTTAAAATTAACTAATTATTGTATGTGCAATTAAATTTTACTTGAGACATAAATTTGTTAAATTAAATAACTAAAAATAAATAAATTAGGAGGTAATAAATAAATAAATTAGGAGTTAAATTAATCAATGAGTGGAGCATGAGTTTTAGGCCGGATTTTTTTTCACTAGAAGCTTTAAACTTTAGTTGTTTAGTACTAATATCAACCATTGTTGTTTTAATGTTATAGTATAGATTAAATAAATAAACATTGTTCTGTTTCATTTAGAACTTTCATTTAGAACGTTTTTGTTATTAGGGTTAGTTCTTAAAAAAAAAATACTTTGAAATAAGATGAAGGGGTTTTATCAATAAATCTTTGAGACATGAGAAATTACCTATAAAAATATTACAATTTTATATTTATTTTAGTACACTATATTCGCAACTTGTTGCAATCCAAAGCAATTTTGGATGGACGGAACCCATAGCATGTGAGACGGACGTGATTCTTTGAGGGCAAAGATATCTTTCAAATTATTATTTGAACAATTAAATAGTCAAATTACTTATTTACCCTCCAATATTTTGGTTAAAATCCAAATCCCATTTTGCCGGAATTTTGCAATGTTACTGCCGGTCCACAACTACTTGATTAATAATGGAGTTATCCCCTCCTTTATAATTGATGTCCCCTCCTTTATAATTGATGTGACTTTTGGAAAAATTTCCACAACTATTTGATTAATAATGGAGTCATCCCCTCCTTTATAATTGATGTCTCTTCCTTTATAATTGATGTGACTCTTGGCAAAATTTGCACAACTACTTGATTAATAATGGAGTCACATCCCCTCCTTTATAATTGATGTGACTTTTGGCAAAATTTCCACAACTACTTGATTAATAATGGAGTCATCCCCTCCTTTATAATTGATGTCCCCTCCTTTATAATTGACGTGACTCTTGGCAAAATTTTCACAACTACTTGATTAATCATGGAGTCATCCCCTCCTTTATAATTGATGTGACTCTTGGCAAAATTTCCACAACTACTTGATTAATAATGGAGTCATACTCCCTTCTTTATAAGGGCAAGTCCAATGGTGGTCCTAAAACTTAATTTTGATACCCATTTGAAAGACTTTTCATCTCCAATGGTAAAAACATTAAGTCCTAAAATTAAGTTTAGTCCTTAACAAAGTCCTAAAATTGAGACTTTGCTAAGGATTGGAAGCTTGTTCATCACTCGCGCAAGTGAGCCACAATGGAAGGAAATGTGAGGGAACATCTTTCTCTGTTGCTTGTCCCCCCTTCCCATCAACCTCTTGTCACCGCAAAATTCCCCAATCCAATGAATTCCTCCGTCCAATTATTTTGATTTATAATTTATTTGATTTTTTAAAAATTATTGATGAGATATTAATTTTTTTGCAAGAGTGAAGAGATAGTGATTAAATTATTGATTTAAATATATTTCAATTTTTATATAATTATTTATAAAATTTTAAATTTTATTAAAAATAATTATTATATTTCGAAATTATTTATAAAATTTTAATTTTTGATAAAAAATAATTAATTAAAATAATTATTATATTTCAAAATTATTTATCAGATTAAAAATATTATAAAAGTTATTAACTTCAAAAAAACTAATTTGGTACCTAATTTTTGATACCCATTGTTGGAGATGATTTTTTAGGACCATGCAAAAAATTCCCATGGGTATCAAAATTTGGTTTTAGGACCCTTAGGACTAGGACCACCATTGGACTTGCCCTAATGGATGCAGACAACTATACTCAAAAGAAAATATGGTCCTCATTTAATTATGTGGTACATGAAATTTGATGTGACACTTGAAAAAAAAAAAGATTAGAAAAGAAAAGATCTAAATCTTGGCGAATGTAACATGTGTTTTTAGATTATTACAATTTTTTTTTTTAATTTCGGGTACATGATTTTTCCAATTATATATTATTTTCTCTACCATTGAACCTTCTTAGTTTTTCTCTGGAGTAATTATTATGAAAAATCGTAAAAAAATATAAATATAAAAACCCCTCGATATCACTTTTCCTAAGTTAGTTAGACTGGCGTGGCGTGGGGACCCAAGACAATAATGAAGAGGAAATATACTCCCTCCGTCCCATAGAAATACGCACAGTTAGAGGGAAGGCTTTCTCTCCCTAGGATTTATCTCCTAGGCGCTTCTGTGCGTGCATGTGTGTGTGTGTGTGAGTAGTGGAAAAAAAAAGTTGGCTTTTTATGAAGTTTGACCATACAATAACGAGAAATTAGAACATTTTAATGAAATTTTAAAAGTTGTTATTGATTTATTACTAACAACACTAACAATTAAAATTTTAAAATTTAATTATAATATATCATTTTCTCGTAGTTGTATGGTTAAACTTCATAAAAAAAGTCAAACTGCGTATTTCTATGGGACGGAGGGAGTATAGTCCATTATTTTTGATAGAAATTTATACGTGTGCTCGGGTGGAATAGCCTTAAATGGGACGTATGAAATATACTACAATGGTCAAACACGTTTGATAACGTACACCAAAGTTGGTCAAGTCGTTTTGAGTGGTCCAAACAAATTAAGAAGCAGGGCCCTCAATAAACAAACCTCACATTTAAACACGCTATACGGTCGGGATCAGATCGTCGAATCGAAAATTTTCACATAAGATGTATATATAAGGAAATACTTGATGCAGACAATTTTACTCAAAAGAAATTAATTAGGAAAGAAGCAATTGCAAGAGGAGAATAATTAATACAAATAGGTAAATATTTAAAATTAACAAATTATTGTATGTGCAATTAAATTTTACTTGAGACATAAATTTGTTAAATTAAATAACTAAAAATAAATAAATTAGGAGGTAATAAATAAATAAATTAGGAGTTAAATTAATTAATGAGTGGAGCATAAGTTTTAGGCCGTATTTTTTTTCACTAGAAGCTTTAAACTTTAGTTGTTTAGTACTAATATCAACCATTGTTGTTTTAATGTTATAGTATAGATTAAATAAATAAACATTGTTCTGTTTCATTTAGAACGTTTTTGTTTAGGGCTAGTTCTTAAAAAAAAAAATACTTTGAAATAAGATGAAGGGGTTTTATCAATAAATCTTTGAGAGATGAGAAATTACCTATAAATATAAAAATATTACAATTTTATATTTATTTTAGACTACAATATTCGCAACATGTTGAAATCCAAAGCAATTTTGGATGGACAGAACCCATAGGTAAACATTTAAAATTAATTAATACAAATAAGTAAACATTTATAATTAATTAATTATTGTATGTGCAATTGAATTTTAATTGAGCCGCATAAATTTGTTAAATTAAATAACTAAAAATAAATAAATAAATTAGGAGGTAATAATGGTACCAAAAAAATCATATTTTTTCCTAATGTACCAAAAAATAATTTTTATTATAATTGTCCAAATAATATTAAAAAGCATTCGCCTATAGTTTGTGAATGTATACAATGAGAAAAAATTTATATTATAATGGTCCAAATTATATTAAGAGGCATTGGCGTATAATTTGATGACACTGTCCTTGCTTCAAAGCTTTCATGAGGAAGCTTGCCTATATATTTGCAATTACACTGAGTCAAGTCAACTTTTTGCATATCCATCTCTTTTTAATTGGATTTCCACAAAAGAAAATATGGTCATTATATTTAATAATGCCGTTGAAGATATTTAATGTGACTGAATGATCCATTGATTGTATCATAATGGTTTGATTTTTTATTTTTTTATAGCTCATGATTTGTCTTATTTCTGTTCTCCCTCATTGGACCCTCATAATTTTTAAATTTATTATTTCTATATATTTCTTACATTTTTCAAGTTATCAAGAGCAAATTTAAAAGTGTTTTGAACATTCATTTTGGGATGTAGGCAAAACCCATATTTTGGTTACAAAAGAAATGATGTTTTTGAAATGCCCTTGAAATATATATATATATATATATATATATATATATATATATATATATATATATATATATATATATATATATAAGTAGATAGAACATAAGTACCCTCTTCTTCGGTCCCAATAGAAGAAAATATGACCTTAATTATGTGGTTCACAATAATTTATATGACTTTTGATATACTCCCTCCGTCCCTAAATGTTTGTCCCATTTGACTTTTCAAACATTTTAATTTAGTGATTTTGAAGCTTTAATATTGGTTATTTTTAGGGACGGAGGGAGTATTTGATAACGTATATATAAGGAAATACTCCCTCCTTTGGTCCCAATGAAATAAATTCCAAATTTTCCACAACGAATCAAGTGTTGACCAATAATGGAGTCATCCCCCCTCCTTTATAATTGATGCAGACAACTTTACTCAAAAGAAAAAATATGGTCCTCATTTAATTATGTGGAATATGAATTTTGATGTGACTCTTGGCAAAAAATAAAAAGAAATAAAAAAAGAAGAAAAGAAAAGATCTGAATCTTGGTTGGACCGTCCAAATGAAATGAATTTTAAAGTTTCCACAACTACTCAAAAGTGTTGATCAATAATGGAGTCATTCTCCTCCTTTATAATTGACGCAGACAACTATACTCAAAATAAAATATGGCCCTCATTTAATTATGTGGTACATGAAATTTGATGTGACTCTTAAAAAAAAAAAAAAAAAGAAAAAGAAAAGATCTAATCTTGGCGAATGTAACATGTGTTTTTAGATTATTATGAGTTTTTTTTTTTTTTTCGGGTACATGATTTTTCCTATTATATATTATTTTCTCTACCATTTGATGGATCCTCTTAGTTTTTATATGGAGTAATTATTATGAAAAATCATTAAAAAATATAAATATAAAAACACCGCAATATCACTTTAATTTCATGTTTTTAGATTATTACGTGTTTTTTTTTATTTCGGGTACATGATTTTTCCAATTATATACTCCCTCCGTCCCACATTACTTTACCCATTTACTGTTGAGAACGGAAAACAAGGAGTGAATATATATAATGTTATTAAAGTAGGAGTTGTGAGTGGGTAGGAGAGAGAAAGTGAGATAGAGAATAGTAAATGGATAGTTGTTGTGAGTATGATAAGTGGGTCCCATGAATAAAGAAGTATTAAAAATTTTCCTTTTTAGGAAAGTGGACTTTAAAGTGGGACGCCAAAAATAGCAAATTGGGTAAGATTTTATGGGACGGAGGGAGTATTATTTTCTCTACCATTGGACCCTCTTAGTTTTTTTTAGTTTTTCTATGGAGTAATTATTATGATAGGAATTCATGAGCTTAAAGTTTCCATTGGACCCTCTTAGTGACTTAGTGTTGACCAATAATGGAATGAATTTTAAAATTTCCACATTTACTCAAATGTGTTGACCGGAGTCAACCCCCTCCTTTATAATTGACAATTGACGCAGACAACTTAGTATTACAATTGTTTGCTTGTTTATATTTATAATTTAAATAACTAGACATTTTATAGAGTAAACTTTAAATGTTATATACTGAATTGATACAAAATTAACCTCTATGATTGAGTATTTATTTTCTCAAAATTTTAGGATTGAATTTTATTGCAACGTAATTTGGTTAAGATGAATGTTTAAAAAAAAATAATTAGGAAAGGAGTAATTGCAAGAGGGGAATAATTAATACAAATAGGTAAACATTTAAAACTAATTAATTATTGTATGTGCAACTGAATTTTACTAATATTTTAATTTTTATCCATATTGATGTTCAAGATTTCCCCAAATTTTTATTAATATTTTAATTTCACACTTTGTAACCCCTAATTTCAAGGTAATGATCCCTATTAATCCCTCATTAATCTAGAAATCATGGGACATCAATAGTGGTGTTAAATTCTAAAATGTAAACTTTAAACCCATCAACTTTGAGCTATCATATCTTTCTCATCCAATCTCAAATTGGACATCTAGATATACCATTTCAATGTTCACATGGAGTGGAACATGAACCCACAATAATCTATGTCAAATGATAAACGATTCATGTAAGAAAAATACACAATTTCCTTCAAACACAACATATTTTTCCAACGGGGTAGTGGTCTCGGATCATTTCTTTTGATATGTGACCAGAACCACCATTCCATGTCTCAGTGGGCTGCATTTTTCAATGCGGCATTTTCCCAAATAATTCAGCAGTCAATCCATTATGAAGGGAATTAAAAAAAAAAAAGGCAATTTTACTGTATCGTGGAAGTAAAAATTCAATCTAAGGCCCGTTTGTTTCATCGTAAAACATTTTTTCGAAAAATGTTTTTCGTAAAATCACTCATTTTTCGTTATTTGGTTGTTTTCCGGAAATCCATAAAACAGTTCCCATTGTTTGGTTGTTTTTCGGAAAATGTTTTCCGTAAAATAACTCGTTTTCCTAAGGTCATTTGGTTGTTTTTCGAAAAATAGAGAAAACGTTTTCCGAAAAACATTTTATGCACTTCCTAAGTAAAACGACTTACTAACCTTGTCCTAAGTAAAACATTTTCCGAAAAATGGTGCCCTTCATGTACAACTCATATTTCATAAGGTACAACATTCTACTTCCTCATTCTAATAATAATAATAATAATAATAATAATAATAATAATAATAATAATAATAATAATAATAAATAAATAAATAAATAAAATAATAATAATAATAATAATAATAATAATAATAATAATAATAATAATAAAAAAAATAAAAATAATACTCCCTCCGTCCCACTTCAAGGTTCCACCTTTCTCTTTTGGTCCGTCCCACTTCAAGGTTCCCTTCCTTAAATGAAAAGTTTTTCATATATTTATACCCTTATCATCTCCATATATTTACAAAAAAACCATTCATTATACCTTTATAAATTTAACATATTTACAAAAAAACCAATCATTCATCTGATGATCATCTTTTTGACCTGTTCAAAGCAAAACTTCACCATGAACAATCACCTGATGATCATCTTCATGTCCAAACAGAATTCGAAAACGGTCAGATTAATTCGAGCGATTCCGATGATTCTTGGTTCGAAGAAATCATCGACGATGATCTCAAATGGTCCTTTGCTTTGAATAAGTATTTTTTCCTCGTACCGATTTTCTTTTAATAAGTCAACTTACAAAAACATCAATAAACTTGCATTTCAATTTAACCCATTTCTACTCTTATCCATTCTATCTTTGTGCTTTAATATGCAAAGTCCACTAATACCCATTTAGAAGAAAAAGATGCCTCTCACTTGTGATTGATTTTTAGCTAATTTTGTTCAAATACTAATACTAGCATGCCATGATGTTATTGGCAAAATCATTTTATTTATACACTTCCTCCGCTCTAAAATAAATGTTCAAAACATTCATTTTAGAATCGAGGTAGAAAGAGTGTGTTGGCCTTGCCTTGGATCGGCTGAGGCCTTGGCATTGGCATTGGCCGTGGTCCATAAACAAGGAGCCAGAAACTTAATCAAAAGGAGTTCAAATCTGGATAATAATAAAAGTGATAATGGATTTTGTATTTCCTTTTTCTGGGATTGTCCAAATTTAAATGGATTATGATAATTTATCCATAAAGATTCCATTTTTTGCATTAATTAATGGTAAATTGAGACAGATTAACTACTGACATCTCTTTTGTTTCACAATTGCTTGATGAATAGGATGCTTTATAAAGGGACTAGTGAGTACCAGGACATAGCTCTGTTGGATACAAAGCGCTTTGGAAAGGTTCATTTTTACTACTCAATTTATTTTAGTCCATAAAAAAAAGAATCGTACGACCTTTTCTTTTTGACATGTCCCAAAATCCGTGTCGTGTTTTTATATAAGAGAATTATTGTGTAGTTTTCTTGAATAAATGTGTAATTAAATGATTAAAATGGATCATTTAAGAGAATCTATAACTCTAAGGCCAGCTCGGAAAAAAAGAAGTGCTTGTCTCTCCTTATCAATGCATCGAATGATTTCATTAGAACCATTTTTAAAACTAAGGGATGAGGAGGCACTAACACAACTCACACACAACAATACTAGAAGAACTACAACACCCAACATCGTCTTTTTTTTCTAAAGAAAGAAACACGAAGGATTTAATATTGGTTGATTGATAAATAAACTTTTGATTAAATAAGATGTATTTATAAGTAGAAAGGAAATACTCCCTCCTTTGGTCCAAATGAAATAAATTTTAAAATTTCCACAATGACTCAAGTGTTGACTAATAATGGAGTCATCCCCTCCTTTATAATTGATATAACTCTTGGCAAAATTTTCACAACTACTTGATTAATAATTGAGTCATCCCCTCCTTTATAATTGATGTGACTCTTTGGCAAAATTTCCATAACTACTTGATTAATAATGGAGTCATACTCCGTTCTTTATAATGGATGAAGACAACTATACTCAAAAGAAAATATGGTCCTCATTTAATTATGTGGTACATGAAATTTGATGTGACTCTTGGCAAAATAAAAAAAAAAGATTAGAAAAGAAAAGATCTCAATCTTGGCGAATGTAACATGTGTTTTTAGATTATTACAATTTTTTTATTTTATTTCGGGTACATGATTTTTCCAATTATATATTATTTTCTCTACCATTGAACCCTCTTAATTTTTCTCTGGAGTAATTATTATGAAAAATCGTAAAAAAATATAAATATAAAAACCCCTCAATATCACTTTTCCTAAGTTAGTTAGACTAGCGTGGGGACCCAAGACAATAATGAAGAGGAAATATACTCTCTCTGTCCCGTAGAAATACGCACAGTTTGACTTTTTATGAAGTTTGACAATACAATAACGAAAAATTAGAACATTTTAATGAAATTTTAAAAGTTGTTATTGATTTATTACTAACAACACTAACAATTAAAAGTTTTAAAATTTAATTATAATATATCAATTTCTCGTAGTTGTATGGTCAAACTTCAAAAAAAATCAATCTGTGCGTATTTCTATGAAACGGAGGGAGTATAGTCCATTATTTTGATAGAAATTTATGTGTGTGCTCCAGTGGAATAGCCTTAAATGGGACGTAGGAAATATACTACAATGGTCAAACACGTTTGATAACGTACACCAAGGGAAAAGTTGGTCAAGTCGTTTTGAGTGGTCCAAACAAATTAAGAAGCAGGCCCTCAATAAACAAACCTCACATTTAAACACGCTATACGGTCGGGATCAGATCGTCGAATCGAAAATTTTCACATAAGATGTATATATAAGGAAATACTTGATGCAGACAACTTTACTCAAAAGAAATTAATTAGGAAAGAAGCAATTGCAAGAGGAGAATAATTAATACAAATAGGTAAATATTTAAAATGAACTAATTATTGTATGTGCAATTAAATTTTACTTGAGACATATAAATTTGTTAAATTAAATAACTAAAAATAAATAAATTAGGAGGTAATAAATAAATAAATTAGGAGTTAAATTAATCAATGAGTGGAGCATGAGTTTTAGGCCGTATTTTTTTTTCACTAGAAGCTTTAAAACTTTAGTTGTTTAGTACTAATATCAACCATTGTTGTTTTAATGTTATAGTATAGATTAAATAAATAAACATTGTTCTGTTTCATTTAGAACTTTCATTTAGAACGTTTTTGTTATTAGGGCTAGTTCTTAAAAAAAAAATACTTTGAAATAAGATGAAGGGGTTTTATCAATAAATCTTTGAGACATGAGAAATTACCTATAAAAATATTACAATTTTATATTTATTTTAGTACACTATATTCGCAACTTGTTGCAATCCAAAGCAATTTTGGATGGACGGAACCCATAGCATGTGAGACGGACGTGATTCTTTGAGGGCAAAGATATCTTTCAAATTATTATTTGAACAATTAAATAGTCAAATTACTTATTTACCCTCCAATATTTTGATTAAAATCCAAATCCCATTTTGCCGAAATTTTGCAATGTTACTGCCGGTCCACAACTACTTGATTAATAATGGAGTTATCCCCTCCTTTATAATTGATGTCCCCTCCTTTATAATTGATGTGACTTTTGGCAAAATTTCCACAACTATTTGATTAATAATGGAGTCATCCCCTCCTTTATAATTGATGTCTCTTCCTTTATAATTGATGTGACTCTTGGCAAAATTTCTTATGGCCTACTTGATTAATAATGGAGTCACATCCCCTCCTTTATAATTGATGTGACTTTTGGCAAAATTTCCACAACTACTTGATTAATAATGGAGTCATCCCCTCCTTTATAATTGATGTCCCCTCCTTTATAATTGACGTGACTCTTGGCAAAATTTTCACAACTACTTGATTAATCATGGAGTCATCCCCTCCTTTATAATTGATGTGACTCTTGGCAAAATTTCCACAACTACTTGATTAATAATGGAGTCATACTCCCTTCTTTATAATGGATGCAGACAACTATACTCAAAAGAAAATATGGTCCTCATTTAATTATGTGGTACATGAAATTTGATGTGACACTTGAAAAAAAAAAGATTAGAAAAGAAAAGATCTAAATCTTGGCGAATGTAACATGTGTTTTTAGATTATTACAATTTTTTTTTTAATTTCGGGCACATGATTTTTCCAATTATATATTATTTTCTCTACCATTGAACCTTCTTAGTTTTTCTCTGGAGTAATTATTATGAAAAATCGTAAAAAAATATAAATATAAAAACCCCTCGATATCACTTTTCCTAAGTTAGTTAGACTGGCGTGGCGTGGGGACCCAAGACAATAATGAAGAGGAAATATACTCCCTCCGTCCCATAGAAATACGCACAGTTAGAGGGAAGGCTTTCTCTCCCTAGGATTTATCTCCTAGGCGCTTCTGTGCGTGCATGTGTGTGTGTGTGTGAGTAGTGGAAAAAAAAAGTTGGCTTTTTATGAAGTTTGACCATACAATAACGAGAAATTAGAACATTTTAATGAAATTTTAAAAGTTGTTATTGATTTATTACTAACAACACTAACAATTAAAATTTTAAAATTTAATTATAATATATCATTTTCTCGTAGTTGTATGGTCAAACTTCATAAAAAGTCAAACTGTGCGTATTTCTATGGGACGGAGGGAGTATAGTCCATTATTTTGATAGAAATTTATCTGTGTGCTCGGGTGGAATAGCCTTAAATGGGACGTATGAAATATACTACAATGGTCAAACACGTTTGATAACGTACACCAAAGTTGGTCAAGTCGTTTTGAGTGGTCCAAACAAATTAAGAAGCAGGGCCCTCAATAAACAAACCTCACATTTAAACACGCTATACGGTCGGGATCAGATCGTCGAATCGAAAATTTTCACATAAGATGTATATATAAGGAAATACTTGATGCAGACAATTTTACTCAAAAGAAATTAATTAGGAAAGAAGCAATTGCAAGAGGAGAATAATTAATACAAATAGGTAAATATTTAAAATTAACAAATTATTGTATGTGCAATTAAATTTTACTTGAGACATAAATTTGTTAAATTAAATAACTAAAAATAAATAAATTAGGAGGTAATAAATAAATAAATTAGGAGTTAAATTAATTAATGAGTGGAGCATAAGTTTTAGGCCGTATTTTATCAATAAATCTTTGAGAGATGAGAAATTACCTATAAATATAAAAATATTACAATTTTATATTTATTTTAGACTACAATATTCGCAACATGTTGAAATCCAAAGCAATTTTGGATGGACAGAACCCATAGGTAAACATTTAAAATTAATTAATACAAATAAGTAAACATTTATAATTAATTAATTATTGTATGTGCAATTGAATTTTAATTGAGCCGCATAAATTTGTTAAATTAAATAACTAAAAATAAATAAATAAATTAGGAGGTAATAATGGTACCAAAAAAATCATATTTTTTCCTAATGTACCAAAAAATAATTTTTATTATAATTGTCCAAATAATATTAAAAAGCATTCGCCTATAGTTTGTGAATGTATACAATGAGAAAAAATTTATATTATAATGGTCCAAATTATATTAAGAGGCATTGGCGTATAATTTGATGACACTGTCCTTGCTTCAAAGCTTTCATGAGGAAGCTCGCCTATATATTTGCAATTACACTGAGTCAAGTCAACTTTTTGCATATCCATCTTTTTTTAATTAGATTTCCACAAAAGAAAATATGGTCATTATATTTAATAATGCCGTTGATGATATTTAATGTGACTGAAAGATCCATTGTTTGTATCATAATGGTTTGATTTTTTATTTTTTTATAGCTCATGATTTGTCTTATTTCTGTTCTCCCTCATTGGACCCTCATAATTTTTAAATTTATTATTTCTATATATTTCTTACATTTTTCAAGTTATCAAGAGCAAATTTAAAAGTGTTTTGAACATTCATTTTGGGATGTAGGCAAAACCCATATTTTGGTTACAAAAGAAATGATGTTTTTGAAATGCCCTTGAAATATATATATATATATATATATATATATATATATATATATACGTATATATATATATATATATATGTATATATACATATATAAGTAGATAGAACATAAGTACCCTCTTCTTCGGTCCCAATAGAAGAAAATATGACATTAATTATGTGGTTCACAATAATTTATGACTTTTGATATACTCCCTCCGTCCCTAAATGTTTGTCCCATTTGACTTTTCAAACATTTTAATTTAGTGATTTTGAAGCTTTAATATTGGTTATTTTTAGGGACGGAGGGAGTATTTGATAACGTATATATAAGGAAATACTCCCTCCTTTGGTCCCAATGAAATAAATTCCAAATTTTCCACAACGAATCAAGTGTTGACCAATAATGGAGTCATCCCCCCCCCTCCTTTATAATTGATGCAGACAACTTTACTCAAAAGAAAAAAAATTATACTCATTTAATTATGTGGAACATGAATTTTGAAGTGACTCTTGGCAAAAAATTAAAAATAAAAATAAAAAAGAAGAAAAGAAAAGATCTGAATCTTGGTTGAATGTAACAACTTTATCCAAAATAAAAACTTAGTACTACAATTGTTGGCTTGTTTATATTTATTATTTGTATAGCTAGACATTTTATAGAGTAAATTTAAATGTTATATATTGAACTGATACAACATTAACCTCTATGATTGAGTATTTATTTTCTTAAAATTTTTAGGATTGAATTTTATTGCAACGTAAATTGGTTAAGATGAATGTTTAAAAGAAATTAATTAGTAAAGGAGTAATTGCAAGAGGAGAATAATTGATACAAATAGGTAAACATTTAAAATTTATTAATTATTGTATGTGCAATTGAATTTTACTTGAGACGCATAAATTTGTTAAATTAAATAACTAAAAATAAATAAATAAATTAGGAGGTAATAATGGTACCAAAAAAATCATATTTTTTCCTAATGTACCAAAAAATAATTTTTATTATAATTGTCCAAATAATATTAAAAAGCATTCGCCTATAGTTTGTGAATGTATACATTGAGATTTTTTTTTTATTATAATGGTCCAAATTATATTAAGAGGCATTGGCGTATAATTTGATGACACTGTCCTTGCTTCAAAGCTTTCATGAGGAAGCTCGCCTATATATTCGCAATTACACCGAGTCAAATCAACTTTTTGCATCTCCATCTTTTTTTAATTGGATTTCCACAAAAGAAAATATGGTCATTATATTTAATAATGTGGTTGATGATATTTAATGTGACTGAATGATCCATTGTTTGTATCATAATGGTTTGATTTTTTATTTTTTTATAGCTCATGATTTGTCTTATTTCTGTTCTCCCTCATTGGACCCTCATAATTTTTAAATTTATTATTTCTATATATTTCTTACATTTTTCAAGTTATCAAGAGCAAATTTAAAAGTGTTTTGAACATTCATTTTGGGATGTAGGCAAACCCATATTTTGGTTACAAAAGAAATCATGATTTTGAAATGCCCTTGAAATATATATATATATATATATATATATATATATATATATATATCTAAACTTAGGCAAAGCATGAGAATAATAAAGATGACTAATAAAAATATATTAATTCTAAATTCATGGAATTGCTACAGTAAAACAGTAATTTTGACTTTTTTCTAATAGTAAATTTGACTTTTTTATTTCTAAGGTACGTGGTCTTTGTTCTACCCGGCACACACTTTATAAATTTTGAATATTATAAAGCCGCGATGAGTGAGGATAAAAACCTCCAACTCAAAAGTGTCTCGGGACACCTTGACGCTACACGGTTTTCCGACCGATATACCTCATTTATTTAAAAGTCAACACTTTTACTAAAAGAAAGCATATGAATATAAAGAATAAATAAAGAACTCAGAATAATAAGAATAACTTACTTCTTTATTTATGTATCTCTTCGTAATTTACAAGAATTGTACAGTGGATGGTTCAGGGGTAGAGAGATATCTAGAGAGAAGGGGAAGATGTGGAAACTGAAAAAAAAAACTATCAAAAACCAAAACCTGCCTCCTAAGTGAGGAGAGTTTCTTATTTATATTACAAGGGGGAGTAGTGGATCGCGCCACATGTTCGGTGCGCATTTGTCCTCTTTAAGAGGGATCCACAACTTTTGACTAATACATATATTTACAAAATAAATTGTCATCCACTGAGAAAGTGGATTCCATATGTCGGGGCGGCTTCACTGTGACTTCACTGTGAGATGCCCTTTTCTTTGTCTTTCTTTGATTTGTCAATTATGGTGGGGGTCACCATATTGTTTTGTCTATTTCTTTCCTGTTCATCTTTTGTTTGGATCTTGACATTTTTCTTTGTTGTAATTGATTTCATAGATCAGGTTCGAGCTCACTCCATGGATTGGTGGGTGAATATGTCTTCATTGTTGTAAAATTCATCTTCGGCATTGTTGACGATGATCCGCTTCCTTCGTCATTTGAGCTGGTTCATTAATCTTTCGAAATCTGTCAGATTGGAACACTTGGGCCATCGTGCCATGATCATTGTTTCTTACGGAGGAATTCTTCGTTTTTACGGATTTGTTTGGGTGGAACATTTTTGAGGAATTTTGTGTTTTGTTTGAAATAATTGTTGACTCCGGTCAAATTGCATCTGCATATTTCAGTTTTCTCCCACCATTTGATCTTATGTTTTCGGATCAAAGTGGGAAGAATTGTTTTCCTTACACACTCACACTTTTGTTGCCCGTGGGCACAGTCACATATTTGTCTTTCCTTTAGATCAAATTCCGTCATAAAAATCCAAGGGACCTGGAAAGTATGACAGAATAGGGACCATAGAGGAGATTGTTCAAAAGGTTCTGGATATATGGAATTTTTTGACCAATGGTCAAAGGCTATTTGTACATCATTAGGAACTATTGTTTTGTCTAAACCAAAATTTTTCCACCATATTTGAAACCAGAATGGTGTAGGAAAGGAAAATTGTGGTGAGAAGTAGAAAAAATATGATAGGGAAAAAGATTTGTTTTGTTTAAGAAAAGCCCGTGACCAGGCTGTAATATAATCCCAATAATTGAATCGGGATGACCCATTTTGAAAATGCAAATCTTTAGCTTCATTGGGCTTTTGGCCCCAGTCCGATACAGATAGGATTTTTAAAATCTGGACCTTACAGTATCTGACTTTGGATGTGTCTAGATGATCAGTCGAGTATTGGAAGGTGGCTGATTTTGTTTGAATCAAAATTTTCTCATAAAAAAAATTGGGATTTGGTAAAGTTGTCAGGTAGATAATTGTGGGTTTCTGGAAGGAGGCATTGTGAAATTTGGTAAGGATGCTAATTAGAATTATTTTCAAAATACTCTGGTTCAATGACACAGATGAATTCTTCAAATGATTTGTAGGTATAGACAGGTTGGAGGAGTCTGTTTTGGGCTGGGAACTATTTGTTTATAAAAAGGGGGTGGTGTTAGTTTCTGTTTTGGGCTTGGACATGGTAGATGTAAATGTGGGCTTGATGGTTGGGGACATTCTGCTTTGAGAGATGTTTTGTAAGTCTTTTGTGATGATGTTCCTAAAGGGAATCCTATTGAAGATGAAGATGGTTGTGGCAAAGTTGCAAGAACTGTAAATTTGTTTTCTATCTTTGGTGATTTGTCAGGGATGAAAATTGGAGATTTTGTAGGAGGAGGAACAATGGTAAATAAGGGTTTAGCATTTTTTATTTCTTCTCCTAATAATTTATCCCACCAGTACGTAGCCGTCTGTGAAACCTAGGATTATATTTTACGTAGCTTGTCTTTACGTAATATTTTGTGTTTTGTAAATATTTCCTACAATTATCATTTCTTTCGTTTTATTAATAATTTCCATTTCACTTAATCCATCAATGTTCCATTCATAAATATTTTTTGCATTGTAAGATTTTTGTTGATTTCCTATTATTTCTAAATCATCCGCCTCTTTTTTATAAAAACCTTGAATGGCTTGTATTAGTTTATCCTTATTGTCTATTTCATAATTTTCAGAATCAAGGATGGATTCGATTCGGATGTTGATTGTTCATTATATTACATTAATACTACGATGGTTTTGTTGTCACTTGTACTGTTTCCTTTTTACTCTTATGTATGCATCTATGTTTTGCATTAAATTATTTATGGGATCATGTAAGGTTGGTCTAACACCGGACATTTTAAATGGGTTTTCCGAAGGTGGTATCTGTTTATTATATGAGGTTGATGCTTTTCCTTTCTGTTTGAGGGGTTTTATTATATAATTCAGCATATTACGTATCTTTTGGATATTATTCCTGTTTCCGGTTGTTTATTAATTGGGGTAGGAAAATGCTTTGTGTTGTAAGACCATCTACTTCTTCTTTTACCATTGTTATACCATTTGTAACAATATCTATTTTGTTTTCTACTCTGTCCAATTGTTGTCCTATTGTATGTATTGATAAATTTGTCCAATTATTTTGCAAATGTAAGTCTTTCGTTAGTCTTTCTTCTATTTGATCAGGCTGGACTATTGGTAAAATTCCATGTGTGATTCCATTTTTACAAAAATAGGCCGGTTCAAGCGAGGGTCTTTCACTTTCATAAAATTCATTACTTGGTAAGTTGTTTCTTTGTTACTTTATACCATTTTTTAAGATTTTGAGTTATTGGATTTAGTTTGTATAGGTATTTATTGTTTAGGAATTCAAAGAATGGTATATGTATTTCTTGTATTTTACATAAGTCATAATATGCTTCTTTAATTATTTTTTGTTCTTTTTCGTTATATGTTTTAAAGAATAATTCTCTATTTTTATTATTTTCTTCGCTTTGGAATTCTTCTCTTAAAACCTTTTTATTTAATTTAAATTCATTTTTTATCATATTTAATGTGAAATTACTATCTTCATATGGATGGGTAAAATTTCCATCTCTTTTTATGCCAATATTATTGGTTTCATATACATTTTCTGTTTCAATTTCTGATTCTAAAATTGGTTGATTGTTTTGTGAATTATTTCTTTGTTGGAATTCACCTATTCCTGAAGTGGATCTTAAGTGGTATATTAAAATTAAGATTTTTGTTTCTGTTTAAAGATTGTGTTCTTTTGAATTTTAGTTCTACTGAACCATCTACGTATTGTGTGACTTGTTCTAATTCACTTGTCTGCTTATTTTTCGCACTTGTGTCTGGTACAGTTTTTGCCGGATAAGTCCATTTTTCTGGCAGGGTTATTTCACTCCATTTAATTGTTTTAGGAATAGTTATATTTGCTTTTGTATGATCAATTTCCCAAAAAACCGTTTCTCCGGTAGTCTTGCTCTTATTAAAAGCATTTGGACAAAGTCCAGTGTTCATTACTTTGTATTGAAGTCTACAAAATATTTCATAAATATGAGAACCTACCTGCATATGATAATTATGGGTTAAAATATCTAGGGTTAATATTTTCATTATATGTGGATCTGTCAGGGATATTGTGAAATTAGGATATGTGTTAAAATGTATTGGTCCATTTGATAAGCTTGTTTCTATTGCTCCTAATAAAGAGTCTACATAATTTAAATGTCTTGCATCTCTTAAGGTTACTTGTATACTTGTATCTAGTCCTTCCATTGTTAATGGTTTAATTGCAACTTGTACTAGTCCTATGTGTAGGAATCTGTATCCTTGTGATATATATTTTCTAATTGAAGATTTTGAAAATAGACTCATGGTTTGATTATTGGAATATAAAGGGATTACTTTTTCTTTTACTTTAATTGCTAATCTAGATTTGAAATCAAATATTCCTTTATCTTTATATATTTCAGAGGTTGAAATCGAGGGAGGTTTCCAATTTGTTAAAAATTGACTATCCCATGATATTTCTTTAGACAATATGCTTTTATTACTTCTATCTTCATCATTCTCAGTTTGTATGTTATAATCATTCATTTGATTATTGTGATGTCTAGAGGTTCTTCTATTCGTAAAATTACCTAACCAACTCATTATTTATCTTATGTCTTGCCTCGGATACACTTCCTTTCCTAATCGGATGCACGACTTACTCTCCTTACTGCGTGACTTAGACCTAGGACACACACCGACTCGGGACCAATAAATAATTTGAGTTAATTAGCTAACTTTGTTGAATAAAAGGCTCTGATACCAAAATAAGCAAAGGATCGATCTAAACTTAGGCAAAGCATGAGAATAATAAAGATGACTAATAAAAATATATTAATTCTAATGGAAAATTCATGGAATTGCTACAGTAAAACAGTAATTTTGACTTTTTTCTAATAGTAAATTTGACTTTTTTATTTCTAGGGTACGTGGTCTTTGTGCAATGGTAAATAAGGGTTTCTTATCTTTATTTTTCTCCATAGGGTTTGAAAACATCCTGCAAAAAGATGATTATCCCGTAATATTTTTTAGCCAAATGAAATTAAGTTCAATATAAACTAATTTAAGACTTTGTCTTTTGTACCATAATGTATTTTGTAATGCTATTTCTAAAGAGGTCCAAATATGATAATTGAGGGGATAATAGGGATCTCTTTTCCTTTCTTCTATTATTCTTTTTTCGAGATCTTTAATATCTTTTAGTAATCTATCTTCTTTTCTTTTGAGTAGTTTAAAAGATTCCATATAATATATCATTGTGCCAATTAATCTGGTATTAGTAAAGGATTTTGTCTAGAGTTTCCAATATGGTCACTTTCAATACATTTTATTATTCTTTTAAGGGCGGATATGTTTGCATCTATAGATAATCTGTATTTTCTAGCAAATCTATATTCTAAAACTTCTTCTAAATCATAAGTGTGAACTCTAAGTTCTGCAGTTTTGCTCATTGGAATATTTGTGTGCAAGTTTTTGCTTTCTTGTAATAATAATTCTGTTTTTTGGAAGCAAAAATTTAAATAATTTATGTCATTTAGATGTATTATTTGATCATTAATTTTCATGGTCCATTCTCCATGATTTTGTTGACTATTTGCCATATTGATTATATCTTGATAGAATTTTTCTCTTAGTGATAATGTTTGGTTTTGAGATGATGATCCTATTTCTAGTTTTTGTTTTTTAGGAATTTTCATGGTTTCCTTGCAGAAATTCTCTTGTTAGGAAGTCTGGAATGGAGTTATCTTTTCCTGCAATATGAATTATTTCAAAATCAAAAATAGATAATAATGCTTGCCATCTGGCAAATATTTGTTTTGCAGCTAAATTTTTTACGTCTTTTTGTAGAACATCTTTAGCGGCTTTACAATCTACTTTGACAGTGAATTTTTGATTAAGTAAGTCGTCTTGAAATTTTGTTATGCATAATACTATGGAAAGAATTTCCTTTTTTATTGTGGAATATTTAGATTGAGTTTCATTCCATATTCCTGAATAATACCTTATTATATGGATTTTTCCATTAATTTCTTGAGTTAATATTCCTCCATATCCTATGTCTGAAGCGTCTGTAGATACTATCTTTGGTGCGTTTGGATCACATATTGTTAAACAGGGTAATTGTTTTACATATAACTTAATTTGTTTTATTACATTAGTGTGTTCTTTTGTCCAAGGTTTTGGATTTTTCTTTAATCTGTCATAAAGAGGTTTGCTTTGTCTTATTTTGGAAGAAAATCACTATGTAGTTTAACGATCCTAAAAATCTTTGTAATTGAGTTTTGTCTTTTATTTCATCTGGAAATTTGTCCGCAAAGTCTATTGATCTTTGGATAGGTATTATTGTGTTATTGGTTATTTCATGACCTAAGAACCTTATTTTTGTTTGATATAACTTTATCTTAGGTTTAGATAAAACCAGTCCATTTTTTATCATTGTTTTGTAAAATATGTTTAGATGTTTTTCATGTTGTCCTAAATCTTTACTAAAAACTAAAACATCATCTATGTAAACTATAATAAATGTGTAAGGGTTAAATATTTCATTCATGATTTTTTGAAATTCGCTTGGTGCATTTTTTAACCCAAATGGCATTACATTCCATTCGTATTGTCCAAATGGTACTGTGAATGCTGTTTTGTATCTATCTTGTTCTGCTATTTGGATTTGCCAAAATCCTGATTTCATATCAAATTTTGAAAATATTGATGCATTATGCAGTCTTTTTAATAAATCTTGTTTATTAGGGATTGGATACCTAATCCATTTTAAGGCTGTGTTTAATGGTTTATAATTTATCACTAACCTTGGAGCTCCTCTCTCAATCTCTGCATTTTTTGTGACATAGAAAGCAGAGCATGACCATGGTGATTTGCTTTTCCTTATTAATTTTTTATCTAATAATTCTTTTATTTCTTTCTTACAATATTCTAGTAATTCTTGGTTCATTTGGATTGGTCTTGCTTTAGTTGGAATCATCCTTTCATTAAATTCTTTTTCATATGGTAATGTTATGACATGTTTCTTTCTTTCCCAAAAAGCTGTGGGGAGGTCAGAACATAAGGTTTTCTCAAATTTTTCTAATATCTTTTCTATTTTAATTTTGCATTCTCCTGATTGCAATTTTTCTTCTAACTTTGTATTATGTAAGTCTTCTTTTAAGAATTCAATTTGTTTTTTTTTAATGAGTTTATTTTTGTTATGTTTTCTTTTTGTACATTGTTAACATCATGGGTAGAAACTGGATATATGAATTTAAATATTATTTTTTGTCCTAATATTTTTGTTTCTACTCCTTGTTTGGATACTTTAAAGGGATATAACATTTGTAGGAAAGGATTTCCTAATATTACTCTTGTATTTAGATCTTTTACAAGTATTAAACTTGTTTTAAAACAAATGTTGTTATTACATATGTGAGCTTCTGGTATTTTATATTTAACTTTTAATAAGGAAGAATTTGCTGCTGAGAGGTTTTGTTTTGTTTTAATAAAATATTTAGAGGGTATTATGCCTTGTTCTATACAGTTTAGATCTGCTCCTGAGTCTAGCATGGCTATTCCTTCATATTGGAAGGTTCCTATGGTCATTTTTATGGTGACATACCATTTTTGGAACCTAACTTTATTTATTGCATATAAACTTCCTTCTGTGTCTTCTTCTGTTGAAGAGGATGTTTATTTTCCGTATTTTCTCTAGTGTTTATTTTTATTCCTTTGTTTTTTGCAAAAGGGTTTTGAAATTGTTCATCCAATTTTTTAGAAGGTTTTTTATCTAAATTTTTGGAGGGTTCTCCTTTATAAGTCGCACTTATTTGTTTTTTAATTTCATGTATTGTTATTTTTGCTTCTAATTCTTTTTGTGATTTTTGTAATTCTAAATTATTTTGTTTTAATAATTTTATTTCTTGCTTTATTTCTCTGATTTCTTTTTGTAAATCTAGTGAAGAAATTTGCTTCTTTTTGTCTTGGAACATTTGTACCACATCTTCATATTGAGATGGTGTTGAAGGTTCTGGTTTTTCCTCCTTTATGGTTTTTTCTAGTTGTCTTAGGAATTTTCGTTTTATAACTGGTTCCTTTATCTCTTTAATTTTTTCTAATATTTCATCATATTGTTCTATAGTATTGATTTTGGTTGTACACATACACACTCCTTTGCATCCATTTTGACATTCATTGATTTCTTCTTCGTTATCTGTGAGGTCTGTGCTGAAAGAGGGGTCTTCTCCACTGGTTTGTTCATTTTCTGTGGTTGTTACCTCTAGATTATCTATTTGGGATATTATTTGATCTATCTCTTTTATATTAAGGTTATTGCAAATTTGTTTTATTTGTTTTCTAGCTGGGCAGTCCCTAGCTATATGTCCAGGTTTTCTACATAAAACATTTTCCGAAAAATGTTTTTCGTAAAATCACTCATTTTTCGTTATTTGGTTGTTTTCCGGAAATCCATAAAACATTTCCCATTGTTTGGTTGTTTTTCGGAAAATGTTTTCCGTAAAATAACTCGTTTTCCGGTGTTTGGTTGTTTTTCGAAAAATAGAGAAAACGTTTTCCGAAAAACATTTTATGCACTTCCTAAGTAAAACGACTTACTAACCTTGTCCTAAGTAAAACATTTTCCGAAAAATGGTGCCCTTCATGTACAACTCATATTTCATAAGGTACAACATTCTACTTCCTCATTCTAATAATAATAATAATAATAATAATAATAATAATAATAATAATAATAATAATAATAATAATAATAATAATAATAATAATAATAATAAATAAATAAATAAATAAAATAATAATAATAATAATAATAATAATAATAATAATAATAAAAAAAATAAAAATAATACTCCCTCCGTCCCACTTCAAGGTTCCACCTTTCTCTTTTGGTCCGTCCCACTTCAAGGTTCCCTTCCTTAAATGAAAAGTTTTTCATATATTTATACCCTTATCATCTCCATATATTTACAAAAAAACCATTCATTATACCTTTATAAATTTAACATATTTACAAAAAAACCAATCATTCATCGATGATCATCTTTTGACCTGTTCAAAGCAAAACTTCACCATGAACAATCACCTGATGATCATCTTCATGTCCAAACAGAATTCGAAAACGGTCAGATTAATTCGAGCGATTCCGATGATTCTTGGTTCGAAGAAATCATCGACGATGATCTCAAATGGTCCTTTGCTTTGAATAAGTATTTTTCCTCGTACCGATTTTCTTTTAATAAGTCAACTTACAAAAACATCAATAAACTTGCATTTCAATTTAACCCATTTCTACTCTTATCCATTCTATCTTTGTGCTTTAATATGCAAAGTCCACTAATACCCATTTAGAAGAAAAAGATGCCTCTCACTTGTGATTGATTTTTAGCTAATTTTGTTCAAATACTAATACTAGCATGCCATGATGTTATTGGCAAAATCATTTTATTTATACACTTCCTCCGCTCTAAAATAAATGTTCAAAACATTCATTTTAGAATCGAGGTAGAAAGAGTGTGTTGGCCTTGCCTTGGATCGGCTGAGGCCTTGGCATTGGCATTGGCCGTGGTCCATAAACAAGGAGCCAGAAACTTAATCAAAAGGAGTTCAAATCTGGATAATAATAAAAGTGATAATGGATTTTGTATTTCCTTTTTCTGGGATTGTCCAAATTTAAATGGATTATGATAATTTATCCATAAAGATTCCATTTTTTGCATTAATTAATGGTAAATTGAGACAGATTAACTACTGACATCTCTTTTGTTTCACAATTGCTTGATGAATAGGATGCTTTATAAAGGGACTAGTGAGTACCAGGACATAGCTCTGTTGGATACAAAGCGCTTTGGAAAGGTTCATTTTTACTACTCAATTTATTTTAGTCCATAAAAAAAAGAATCGTACGACCTTTTCTTTTTGACATGTCCCAAAATACGTGTCGTGTTTTTATATAAGAGAATTATTGTGTAGTTTTCTTGAATAAATGTGTAATTAAATGATTAAAATGGATCATTTAAGAGAATCTATAACTCTAAGGCCAGCTCGGAAAAAAAGAAGTGCTTGTCTCTCCTTATCAATGCATCGAATGATTTCATTAGAACCATTTTTAAAACTAAGGGATGAGGAGGCACTAACACAACTCACACACAACAATACTAGAAGAACTACAACACCCAACATCGTCTTTTTTTTCTAAAGAAAGAAACACGAAGGATTTAATATTGGTTGATTGATAAATAAACTTTTGATTAAATAAGATGTATTTATAAGTAGAAAGGAAATACTCCCTCCTTTGGTCCAAATGAAATAAATTTTAAAATTTCCACAATGACTCAAGTGTTGACTAATAATGGAGTCATCCCCTCCTTTATAATTGATATAACTCTTGGCAAAATTTTCACAACTACTTGATTAATAATTGAGTCATCCCCTCCTTTATAATTGATGTGACTCTTTGGCAAAATTTCCATAACTACTTGATTAATAATGGAGTCATACTCCGTTCTTTATAATGGATGAAGACAACTATACTCAAAAGAAAATATGGTCCTCATTTAATTATGTGGTACATGAAATTTGATGTGACTCTTGGCAAAAAAAAAAAAACAAAAGATTAGAAAAGAAAAGATCTCAATCTTGGCGAATGTAACATGTGTTTTTAGATTATTACAATTTTTTTATTTTATTTCGGGTACATGATTTTTCCAATTATATATTATTTTCTCTACCATTGAACCCTCTTAATTTTTCTCTGGAGTAATTATTATGAAAAATCGTAAAAAAATATAAATATAAAAACCCCTCAATATCACTTTTCCTAAGTTAGTTAGACTAGCGTGGGGACCCAAGACAATAATGAAGAGGAAATATACTCTCTCTGTCCCGTAGAAATACGCACAGTTTGACTTTTTATGAAGTTTGACAATACAATAACGAAAAATTAGAACATTTTAATGAAATTTTAAAAGTTGTTATTGATTTATTACTAACAACACTAACAATTAAAAGTTTTAAAATTTAATTATAATATATCAATTTCTCGTAGTTGTATGGTCAAACTTCAAAAAAAATCAATCTGTGCGTATTTCTATGAAACGGAGGGAGTATAGTCCATTATTTTGATAGAAATTTATGTGTGTGCTCCAGTGGAATAGCCTTAAATGGGACGTAGGAAATATACTACAATGGTCAAACACGTTTGATAACGTACACCAAGGGAAAAGTTGGTCAAGTCGTTTTGAGTGGTCCAAACAAATTAAGAAGCAGGCCCTCAATAAACAAACCTCACATTTAAACACGCTATACGGTCGGGATCAGATCGTCGAATCGAAAATTTTCACATAAGATGTATATATAAGGAAATACTTGATGCAGACAACTTTACTCAAAAGAAATTAATTAGGAAAGAAGCAATTGCAAGAGGAGAATAATTAATACAAATAGGTAAATATTTAAAATGAACTAATTATTGTATGTGCAATTAAATTTTACTTGAGACATATAAATTTGTTAAATTAAATAACTAAAAATAAATAAATTAGGAGGTAATAAATAAATAAATTAGGAGTTAAATTAATCAATGAGTGGAGCATGAGTTTTAGGCCGTATTTTTTTTCACTAGAAGCTTTAAAACTTTAGTTGTTTAGTACTAATATCAACCATTGTTGTTTTAATGTTATAGTATAGATTAAATAAATAAACATTGTTCTGTTTCATTTAGAACTTTCATTTAGAACGTTTTTGTTATTAGGGCTAGTTCTTAAAAAAAATACTTTGAAATAAGATGAAGGGGTTTTATCAATAAATCTTTGAGACATGAGAAATTACCTATAAAAATATTACAATTTTATATTTATTTTAGTACACTATATTCGCAACTTGTTGCAATCCAAAGCAATTTTGGATGGACGGAACCCATAGCATGTGAGACGGACGTGATTCTTTGAGGGCAAAGATATCTTTCAAATTATTATTTGAACAATTAAATAGTCAAATTACTTATTTACCCTCCAATATTTTGATTAAAATCCAAATCCCATTTTGCCGGAATTTTGCAATGTTACTGCCGGTCCACAACTACTTGATTAATAATGGAGTTATCCCCTCCTTTATAATTGATGTCCCCTCCTTTATAATTGATGTGACTTTTGGCAAAATTTCCACAACTACTTGATTAATAATGGAGTCATCCCCTCCTTTATAATTGATGTCTCCTCCTTTATAATTGATGTGACTCTTGGCAAAATTTGCACAACTACTTGATTAATAATGGAGTCACATCCCCTCCTTTATAATTGATGTGACTTTTGGCAAAATTTCCACAACTACTTGATTAATAATGGAGTCATCCCCTCCTTTATAATTGATGTCCCCTCCTTTATAATTGACGTGACTCTTGGCAAAATTTTCACAACTACTTGATTAATCATGGAGTCATCCCCTCCTTTATAATTGATGTGACTCTTGGCAAAATTTCCACAACTACTTGATTAATAATGGAGTCATACTCCCTTCTTTATAATGGATGCAGACAACTATACTCAAAAGAAAATATGGTCCTCATTTAATTATGTGGTACATGAAATTTGATGTGACACTTGAAAAAAAAAAGATTAGAAAAGAAAAGATCTAAATCTTGGCGAATGTAACATGTGTTTTTAGATTATTACAATTTTTTTTTTAATTTCGGGTACATGATTTTTCCAATTATATATTATTTTCTCTACCATTGAACCTTCTTAGTTTTTCTCTGGAGTAATTATTATGAAAAATCGTAAAAAAATATAAATATAAAAACCCCTCGATATCACTTTTCCTAAGTTAGTTAGACTGGCGTGGCGTGGGGACCCAAGACAATAATGAAGAGGAAATATACTCCCTCCGTCCCATAGAAATACGCACAGTTAGAGGGAAGGCTTTCTCTAGGATTTATCTCTGCGCTTCGTGCGTGCATGTGTGTGTGTGTGTGAGTAGTGGAAAAAAAAAGTTGGCTTTTTATGAAGTTTGACCATACAATAACGAGAAATTAGAACATTTTAATGAAATTTTAAAAGTTGTTATTGATTTATTACTAACAACACTAACAATTAAAATTTTAAAATTTAATTATAATATATCATTTTCTCGTAGTTGTATGGTCAAACTTCATAAAAAGTCAAACTGTGCGTATTTCTATGGGACGGAGGGAGTATAGTCCATTATTTTGATAGAAATTTATCTGTGTGCTCGGGTGGAATAGCCTTAAATGGGACGTATGAAATATACTACAATGGTCAAACACGTTTGATAACGTACACCAAAGTTGGTCAAGTCGTTTTGAGTGGTCCAAACAAATTAAGAAGCAGGGCCCTCAATAAACAAACCTCACATTTAAACATGCTATACGGTCGGGATCAGATCGTCGAATCGAAAATTTTCACATAAGATGTATATATAAGGAAATACTTGATGCAGACAATTTTACTCAAAAGAAATTAATTAGGAAAGAAGCAATTGCAAGAGGAGAATAATTAATACAAATAGGTAAATATTTAAAATTAACAAATTATTGTATGTGCAATTAAATTTTACTTGAGACATAAATTTGTTAAATTAAATAACTAAAAATAAATAAATTAGGAGGTAATAAATAAATAAATTAGGAGTTAAATTAATTAATGAGTGGAGCATAAGTTTTAGGCCGTATTTTATCAATAAATCTTTGAGAGATGAGAAATTACCTATAAATATAAAAATATTACAATTTTATATTTATTTTAGACTACAATATTCGCAACATGTTGAAATCCAAAGCAATTTTGGATGGATAGAACCCATAGGTAAACATTTAAAATTAATTAATACAAATAAGTAAACATTTATAATTAATTAATTATTGTATGTGCAATTGAATTTTAATTGAGCCGCATAAATTTGTTAAATTAAATAACTAAAAATAAATAAATAAATTAGGAGGTAATAATGGTACCAAAAAAATCATATTTTTTCCTAATGTACCAAAAAATAATTTTTATTATAATTGTCCAAATAATATTAAAAAGCATTCGCCTATAGTTTGTGAATGTATACATTGAGAATTTTTTTTTATTATAATGGTCCAAATTATATTAAGAGGCATTGGCGTATAATTTGATGACACTGTCCTTGCTTCAAAGCTTTCATGAGGAAGCTCGCCTATATATTCGCAATTACACCGAGTCAAATCAACTTTTTGCATCTCCATATTTTTTTAATTAGATTTCCACAAAAGAAAATATGGTCATTATATTTAATAATGCCGTTGATGATATTTAATGTGACTGAAAGATCCATTGTTTGTATCATAATGGTTTGATTTTTTATTTTTTTATAGCTCATGATTTGTCTTATTTCTGTTCTCCCTCATTGGACCCTCATAATTTTTAAATTTATTATTTCTATATATTTCTTACATTTTTCAAGTTATCAAGAGCAAATTTAAAAGTGTTTTGAACATTCATTTTGGGATGTAGGCAAAACCCATATTTTGGTTACAAAAGAAATGATGTTTTTGAAATGCCCTTGAAATATATATATATATATATATATATATATATATATATATATATATATATATATATATATATATATATATATATATATATATATATATATAAGTACCCTCTTCTTCGGTCCCAATAGAAGAAAATATGACCTTAATTATGTGGTTCACATTAATTTATATGACTTTTGATATACTCCCTCCGTCCCTAAATGTTTGTCCCATTTGACTTTTCAAACATTTTAATTTAGTGATTTTGAAGCTTTAATATTGGTTATTTTTAGGGACGGAGGGAGTATTTGATAACGTATATATAAGGAAATACTCCCTCCTTTGGTCCCAATGAAATAAATTCCAAATTTTCCACAATGAATCAAGTGTTGACCAATAATGGAGTCATCCCCCCTCCTTTATAATTGATGCAGACAACTTTACTCAAAAGAAAAAATATGGTCCTCATTTAATTATGTGGAATATGAATTTTGATGTGACTCTTGGCAAAAAATAAAAAAAAATAAAAGAAGAAAAGAAAAGATCTGAATCTTGGTTGAATGAAACAACTTTATCCAAAATAAAAACTTAGTACTACAATTGTTTGCTTGTTTATATTTATTATTTGTATAGCTAGACATTTTATAGAGTAAATTTAAATGTTATATATTGAACTGATACAACATTAACCTGTATGATTGAGTATTTATTTTCTTAAAATTTTTAGGTTTGAATTTTATTGCAACGTAAATTGGTTAAGATGAATGTTTAAAAGAAATTAATTAGGAAAGGAATAATTGCAAGAGGAGAATAATTAATACAAATAGGTAAACATTTAAAATTAATTAATTATTGTATGTGCAATTGAATTTTACTTGAGACGCATAAATTTGTTAAATTAAATAACTAAAAATAAATAAATAAATTAGGAGGTAATAATGGTACCAAAAAAATCATATTTTTTCCTAATGTACCAAAAAATAATTTTTATTATAATTGTCCAAAAAATATTAAAAAGCATTCGCCTATAGTTTGTGAATGTATACAATGAGAAAAAATTTCTATTATAATGGTCCAAATTATATTAAGAGGCATTGGCGTATAATTTGATGACACTGTCCTTGCTTCAAAGCTTTCATGAGGAAGCTCGCCTATATATTTGCAATTACCCTGAGTCAAGTCAACTTATTGCATATCCATCTTTTTTTAATTGGATTTCCACAAAAGAAAATATGGTCATTATATTTAATAATGCCGTTGAAGATATTTAATGTGACTGAATGATCCATTGTTTGTATCACAATGGTTTGATTTTTTATTTTTTTATAGCTCATGATTTGTCTTATTTCTGTTCTCCCTCATTGGACCCTCATAATTTTTAAATTTATTATTTCTACATATTTCTTACATTTTTCAAGTTATCAAGAGCAAATTTAAAAGTGTTTTGAACATTCATTTTGGGATGTAGGCAAACCCATATTTTGGTTACAAAAGAAATCATGATTTTGAAATGCCCTTGAAATATATATATATATATATATATATGTGTGTATATATATATATATACGTATATATATATATAAGTAGATAGAACATAAGTACCCTCTTCTTCGGTCCCAATAGAAGAAAATATGACCCTTAATTATGTGGTTCACAATATTTTATATGACTTTTGATATATTTGAAAACGTATATATAAGGAAATACTCCCTCCTTTGGCCCCAATGAAATAAATTCCAAATTTTCCACAACGAATCAAGTGTGACCAATAATGGAGTCATCCCTCCTACTTTATAATTGATGCAGACAACTTTACTCAAAAGAAAAAATATGGTCCTCATTTAATTATGTGGAACATGAATTTTGATGTGACTCTTGGCAAAAAATAATAAAAAATAAGAAATGAAGAAAAGAAAAGATCTGAATCTTGGTTGAATGTAACAACTTTATCCAAAATAAAAACTTAGTACTACAATTGTTGGCTTGTTTATATTTATTATTTGTATAGCTAGACATTTTATAGAGTAAATTTAAATGTTATATATTGAACTGATACAACATTAACCTCTATGATTGAGTATTTATTTTCTTAAAATTTTTAGGATTGAATTTTATTGCAACGTAAATTGGTTAAGATGAATGTTTAAAAGAAATTAATTAAGAAAGGAGTAATTGCAAGAGGAGAATAATTAATACAAATAGGTAAACATTTAAAATTAATTAATTATTGTATGTGCAATTGAATTTTACTTGAGACGCATAAATTTGTTAAATTAAATAACTAAAAATAAATAAATAAATTAGGAGGTAATAATGGTACCAAAAAATCATATTTTTTCCTAATGTACCAAAAAATAATTTTTATTATAATTGTCCAAATAATATTAAAAAGCATTCGCCTATAGTTTGTGAATGTATACATTGAGAAAAAAATTCTATTATAATGGTCCAAATTATATTAAGAGGCATTGGCTTATAATTTGATGACACTGTCCTTGCTTCAAAGCTTTCATGAGGAAGCTCGCCTATATATTTGCAATTACACCGAGTCAAATCAACTTTTTGCATCTCCATCTTTTTTTAATTGGATTTCCACAAAAGAAAATATGGTCATTATATTTAATAATGTGGTTGATGATATTTAATGTGACTGAATGATCCATTGTTTGTATCATAATGGTTTGATTTTTTATTTTTTTATAGCTCATGATTTGTCTTATTTCTGTTCTCCCTCATTGGACCCTCATAATTTTTAAATTTATTATTTCTATATATTTCTTACATTTTTCAAGTTATCAAGAGCAAATTTAAAAGTGTTTTGAACATTCATTTTGAGATGTAGGCAAAACCCATATTTTGGTTACAAAAGAAATGATGTTTTTGAAATGCCCTTGAAATATATATCTATATATATATATATAAATATATATATATATATATATATATATATATGATCTTTGCAGGAATTGTGCTTATCAATCTTCCTCCACGTGGCGTGATCACACCTGGCTCCTTGACACAGCAGAACCCACGACTAGCCGGATGTGTCTCGGCGAAGACGCTCGGGCGTGAGAGTAAGATCACAGTTGTATATAGCTCAAAATGTATTGAATAATGAACTCAGAATACAAAATGGCAGTTACCTTTCACCGTTTGGTAGTGATGAAGTATTTATAGGCAAGAGTGATGTATTTTTGGGGAGGCGGCATGTCCTCCGAGATTATAGCGGCGGTTACTTGGTCATGGGCACGTGTCTATAACGGTCCCTGATTTGTAGGGATGCAGTTGTGAGCATTGATTGACCAAATAAGCCGGCAAGTGTCAAGTCGTCACTTGCTGTTTTAGGTCGAGGTCGCCACTCGTGGAATGGTCGACCTGACTGTCGGGTAGAGCATGGTTCGTACCCGAATAGTAGCATGGATCATGAGGTCGGACTAAGTTAGGTCGGGACCTGTAAGTCGGACCATGGGCTTAGTCGACTGATGTGTGAGATGGGCCTTGGGCCTTGTTCTGATTGGATTAGTTTCATTGAGAATGTGGGTGCCAACGCTATCTGTGATTGGGCTTTACTCGTTTGGCCCAATTCGACACTTTTGGTATGTTCAGTGGCCCCCAACTTTCGAGTTGACTTCGTCGACTTGGAAGTTAAGAAGATTTCTTTGCCAAAAATTGCTTTACTCGAAGCTCGATACTAGTCTTTGAAGTAGGTCGACCATGATGACGTGGCAACATCCTGATCGTTGGTGACGGACGGTTGGAGATGAAGGAGCGCCGGTTTTAGTAATGATTGCAATTCTGACTCTTGGAACTCCTTCTCGGAAACCGCTTCAGCTTTTAATTTTGGAAAATTAATTTTGATTTTCTTTTCCCCTTCCAAATTTAGGAAAATATAAATAGAGAGATCCTTCTTCGTTTAGAACTTTTACTGCTCTAGAACTTCTTCTTCTCCGGCGATAATCAAGGGATTTCAGCAAGATTTAAATTCGGCTCTCGGCTCCAGCAACGAACTTCCTTTCTCCAATCAATTGAGGTATTTCCCTTGTATTTTTGTTTTAGGACTTTAATTTCTGCTTGGTGCTTAATTCCGCCATGGCTAGAACCTTTAGTAGTGAACCAGGAGCTTGGTATGGCTACTGTACTATTAATCGTAGGGCATGTAAGAATGTGAACGGCGAGTGGAGAGTGATGTCCTTGGATGAGTGTGCCTCCATTTTGACTAGTTGGGGATTGAATTACACTGAGATAGGGCTGCCCATTGTAGGAGAAACTGATAATGTGGTGATTGACGACTCAAATGTTGTCGCTTTTCATTTATTCCATGAATTGCTTGACCATATCACCTTATTTTATGTTAGGGACGTCCAAAAGCCCTCCTTCCTTAGAAATAGGATAGGTTTCCCAGGGGAGTCTAGGTCGTCCTTAGGTAGGTCGACTGATCATGATCATAGGACTGACTCCCCTGCTTCCTCTTTTGCTTGTACAGATATGACGACTCAAGAAGGGAACGCTGCCTCAACTTCTTCTGGTCCTCGAATTGTTAATGCATTTGGGTCCAATGTGGTGCCAGGCAAGAATGAGAGGGGCTATGTACCTCAACGACCTACTCGTGGGAGGAAGAACTTGGAGTCTCGTTATGATGTGATCTACAACTTCTGTGGGGTAGATAGGGCAGACTTTAGGTTGACTATCCTTACTCAGAAACAATTTTTAGCCAAATACCGTTCGACCTTCACTAAAGATGCTACTAGGGTAGCTTTCTTCTACGGACAGTTTGAAAGGGTTTGAGGCCGCCGTTGGATCCTTTCATTAATGAGTTTCTGGAATGTATGGATGCCCTCCCCTTCAGCTCGGTGCTAACACTTGCGAGTGCTTTGGTGTGCTTTGCGATGGTGTGCGAGGCTCTTGGGACATGAGCCTTGCATGAAGGTTTTCAAAGAGTTTTTTGGTGCCAAGCTAGATAAGCACGACCGGGGAATTAGCACTCCTCAAGCCCAACTCTCCCAAGTTGTTTACCAACCTTCCAAATAAACACAATTCTTTGGAACTCACATGTAGTTTTAGTTGAGAGCGAGGGGTGGGTTGGGAATTTCCGTTGCCCATGATGAATCTGATGCTATCGGTGAGGAGAATTACGGGAGCCTCCTTGGTGTAGAACTTTGTATAGAAAGCCGTGTGCCACAGTCAAGGATGGACCCGTTGATTGGGAGTCATTAGTGACAACCAAGTACAATTATGTTCTAGCAGGGATGATGCCTGGAGATGAGGCAGTAGTGCCCCTTGCACCGGTATTGAGAGGCCAGGTGTACCCTGATTGGGTAACCCACTCTTTGGGTAGATTAGAGGAGAATTGTCAGTTTTGTCAGAAGCAAAGCCGACTCTTGCAAGAACAATGGAGAACACATCGGTGGTAAGGGTTTATTCGCCTTTTCTCATTAGCTCGTCCAATGTTAACTTGCATAAGTGCCTTTTTATGGGCGTATAGGATTGCTTTGATCTGCATACTTAACTTTCAGCTCAACACTTATTTGCTCGCTTGTTGAATTAATTAATTCGTACATAGAACTGCCTGCATTCGTATCTCTGTATTTATCTGATGGTTTGCTCGTATGTAGAATTAATTCGTACATAGAACTTATTTGAATTGTCGAGCTAATACTTTGATGTCGTGCAGTTTTGACTCCCGAACAAGAAGCCGCCATGGTTCGAATTGTTGGAGTTTCTGACAAGAAGAAGTCTAAGAGGGCCCACGGTGCTGCGAACGCCAAGGCCGGCGAGAGAGAGGGATCTTCAGCTGCAAGGAATAACCTTCTCCCCAAGGACAATGCTGGGTTAATTCCAATGGAGGAGGTCGCTATAGAGGACCTTCAACAGAGTGGTTCCCATTCCATGAATGTGAATGAGGGAGGGGAGGAATTCAGCAGGTCGCCTAGGCCAAGTCCGAGCTCCGATCTTGTTCGAGAGGCCAATGCTGCGACCTCTGGGGCTGAGATGGCGGGCTCCAGCCCAATGAATGTAGTTGAAATTGATGATATTGTTGAAGAGGAAGATGATCAGGCATTGAGGACGAGGAAAAGATCAAGGTCTGGGAAGGGCAAGGCCGTCTCCCCAAGTCCACTCCCTCCTTTAGCCCCCCCTCCGAGGAGCCAAGAGTCTGTAGATGATTTGATTCAGAAGCTCAGCGATGTTCCCCCTCTCATTGGAGTCAACAGCATGACTCGGCGCTATCCTGACGTGGCGCTTGGTCAAGTGGTGGTGAGAAGGGCCCTGGATGTGGATCTCCTAGCTCACTTTGAAGAGAAGGGGATGACTCCAGAGGAATTTTCAGCCCGATCTGGGTTGGTGCACAGCGAGGTAAAACTTTACTTTCCCTTTCTGTTTAATCGCTTATTATATTAGTTCGTCAGTTCTCCTCTTGGTCGAGCTAATACTTCAACGCTCCCTCTAATGCAGTCTCTCACCATGAACGAGCAAGCTAAAAGTTCCTGGAGGGCGTCAATTGAGAGGGAGAAGCGGGCCCTGCGCGATTATGCCAAAAAGGCACAAGAGCTGGCTGACTTGAGAGAAAAATACAACGATCTGGACAACTCGTGTGAGGCCAACGAGATGGTGAAAACCAAAGCTTTGTCCGATCTGGAGGCTGCTAAATCCAAGCTCAAGGAGGTGGAGTTGGAGAGAGATACTGGAAAGAAGAACCTGGAGAAGGCCAATACTGAGCTAGCCACCATCAACAAGCTCTTGAAGGATAAAGATGCCCTATTGCTCGAGCTGCAGGAGGAGCATCGACTTGAGAGAGAAGGGCCAGAAAGATCTTCATGCTGCTGTAGAGAAGGCTGCTAAGGACGCCTCTGAAGCCGCCATTGAGAAGTTCAAGGAAGGGGATGAGTATTACAACGCTATAGTGTCCAAGGCTCAAGACTTCCTTGAGGTAGGGAAGAGGCATATGGCTCGCCGTGCACTGGTAGATCCAACGGCCACAGTTACCATCGAGCAATTAGCTCGTTGGTTTTACGAGTCCCATGCGATATGCCAGCTCGCCAAGGTCATTCGCTTGTGCCTTATCTCGAGAATGACTTGGCCTTTATAGCCCAGGAGGACGAGGATGACCATTGCGAGAAATGGGAAGCTCCCCCTATAGCTGATAGGAACTTTGATGTAGTCTTGGCTGAACTTGAGGATGCTGAAGCCATGGAGACAATGGATGAACAAATTTATTCGGAGTCGGGTAAGCCTTTGAGCCCTCAACAACAAGGAGATGAAGAGGGTCAAGCTGCTACTGTCGACCAAGCTGACGTCGGCCAGGACTCCTGAAACGTTTAGTTAAATTTGTAATGAACAAGTTTCAAACAATATTTTTTGTTTTTGCTTCAACATTATTCGAATGCCTTGGCCCAGTTTTTGGGAGGCAAAATATTTTTGTAAATTAATTTTGCTTAAGTCTTAGCCCGTTTTGGGAGACTTATTTCTATCGTAGCTGACTTTTGTTTCCAGAATGTCGTATGCTTTTCATTCCATATTGTATGTCGAGCTAGATGTAGATAATATAAGTGAGTTAATTTGAGCCTAAAGGCGACTTGATCTTGTTGGTGTAGTCGACCTCAGACTTAATTAACTTTTTTTTTTTTTGTGAACGAGATTGACCATAAGTCAAACCTGTTCACCCTTTGAACTGATTAAGAATCGAGTTAGTTGGAACGAAGTCGACTAAGAGTCGGACTTGTTAAATGAACAAAGCTGATTTAGAATCGAGCTAAGATGAACTGACTAAGAGTCGAGTTAAGATGAACTGACTAAGAGTCGAGCTCATTAGAACAAAGTCGACTAAGAGTCGGACTTGTTAAATAAACAAAGCTGATTAAGAATCGAGCTTGTTGGAACGAAGCTGACTAAGAGTCGAGCTTGTTAAATAAACAAAGCTGATTAAGAATCGAGCTTGTTGGAACGAGGCTGACAAAGAGTCGAGCTTGTTGATGTTAATGTAACACTATGCTTGATGGAATGAACTGCACTTTTTATTGAAGTAGGAAATATACTTACATCGACTTGAAACTAGAACTTAATACAAGCTTGAACTTTGAAACCAAAAACTAGAAGTAGTATTTGATGAGGTGAGTAGCATGCCAAGGATGTTTCAATTCGTCACCTCCAGGACGAGCTATCATGTAGGTTCCTTCTTTGACGACTCGAGTAACCACATATGGACCTTCCCAATTAGGAGATAGTTTGTTCTGCTGGGTCCTTCTACCCGTTGCTTCAATCTTTCTTAACACATAATCTCCAACCTGGAATGACCTTGTTTTAACCCTCTTGTCGTGGTAACTCTTAGTTCGCTGCTTGTAGTTGACCATTCGGAGGTAGGCTGTCTCTCGCTTTTCGTCGATTAGATCCAGGTCGATCAATCTGTTGTTATCATTTTGCTTCTGATTGAAGAAAGTCACTCTAGCAGTGGGGAATCTGAGCTCAGCAGGTGCCATGGCCTCTGATCCATATGTGAGAGCGAAAGGGGTTTCCCCCGTAGGCCCCCGAGTGGTTGTGCGAGCGCCCCGAAAGAGCAAGTGGGAGTTCGTCCAACCGGTTGTTGCGTCGACCTACGAGTCACCTGTCTTGAGTGATGATAGGACAAGTTTATTATTTGCTTTGGCTTGCCCATTTCCTTGAGGGTAGGCGACGGAAGATTGCCAATGCTTGATTCCCACTCTGTTCATCTACGCCGAAAGCTACGGAGAATTTGCGGTCAGATTGTATTCACGATACTATGGCTCGAGGAAAACCAAATCGACACCAAATAAAATCATGAATGAAATTGATAGCATTTTCCTCTGTGATGCGAGCTAGTGGTTTGGCCTCAACCCATTTGGTGAAGTAATCTATGGCCACAATTACGTACTTGCAGTTTCCTCGGGCGGGAGGGAAGGGTCCAATCAGGTCGACGCCCCACATATCAAATGGCCAAGCTGCGATCACAGGAGTCTGCTCTGTTGTAGGCACATGGGGAAGGTTGGCAAACCTTTGGCATTGATCACATTGCTGAACAAAGTTGTGAGTGTCAGCTCTCATGTGTGGCCAGTAGTATCCCAACGTGATTAATTTGTCAGCAAGAGTCCTGGCCCCCGGGTGTCCACCACAAATTCCACTATGCACTTCGTGTATCAATAGGGCGACCTCTTGGGGATGGATGCACTTTAGCAATGGTCGAGTGTAGGATCTTCTGAATAGCTCGCCTCCCTGAATCACATACCTCGGAGCTTTCTTTTTGATAGCTCGAGCCTTCTTTTCGTCATCTGGCAGCTCGCCACTTTGCAAGTATGCTTTCATTTCCTCGATCCAACACTTCTCCTGAGTCCAATTTCTTGAGGGATCATCTATGCACTGAATTTTTACCCTCTCATAAGCTGGATTTTCGAGGAAGGAGATAGGTTCATCATGTGGCTCATCTGAAGTAGCTAGTTTCGAAAGGAGATCAGCCAGCTCGTTATCCTCTCTTCCAATCCTTTGAATTTCCCAAAATTCTAAGTCCTTTATCAGTTCTTTCACCAGGTCGCAGTATTTGATGAGAGTAGAACTGAGCACTTCGTATTCGCCTCTGACCTGGTTGACTATCAATTGTGAGTCACAGTAGGCCATGATCTTAGTCGCTCCAAAACACTTGGCATATTCGATAGCTGCAATCAAGGCTTCATATTCAGCTTGGTTGTTGGAAGCGTCAAATTTGAACCTTAGCGATTCCTCGTATACAGTCCCAGACTCTGGCTCGACCAAGACAATTCCAGCTCCACTGACATTTTTGGTTGCTGACCCGTCTGAATAGACCTTCCAACAATCGACGGGTAGAGCGATGGCGACTTGTGACTCTGGCTCTTTCCCTTTGCCTTTTTCTTTTGGAGCTCGCTGCTCGTCATCTTCCTTGGTGAACGTAAGCTCGACCAAGAAGTCAGCTAGAGCTTGAGCCTTCAACGCCTTTCGAGGTCGATACTCAATGTCAAATTCAGTGAGGGCAATTGACCAATTGAGCAGTCGACCTGAACTCTCCGGCTTGTGCAGTATTTTTCTTAAGGGAGCATTGGTAAGAACCACGATTGGATGAGCCAGAAAATAAGCTCGTAACTTTCTTGAAGCCACGACTAGAGCATAAGCTACCTTCTCTGCGTTGTAGTACCTGCTCTCCACATCTGACAAAGCTTTACTGATGTAGTACACTGGCTTTTGAAGCCCTTCATCCTCTCTAATCAAGACAGCTGCCACAGACTTGTCTCCCGCAGATAGATAAACAAACAATGTCTCACCAGTTGTCGGGCTACTCAAGAGAGGTGGAGTAGCGAGATAATCTTTCAATTGTTGGAACGACGAATGACATTCGGTCGTCCATTCAAAGCTTTTCGTCCCCCTTAATGCTTTGAAGAAAGGGAGAGACCTCTCTGCTGACTTTGATATGAAACGGCCAAGAGCTGCTACCCTTCCATTAAGTCGCTGCATCTCTTTGATAGTGGTGGGAGCCTTCATGTCGACTAGAGCCTTGATCTTCTCCGGATTAGCCTCTATGCCCCTCTGAGATACCATAAATCCCAAGAACTTGCCAGCTGCAACTCCAAACACACATTTACTGGGGTTGAGCTTCATGTCGTTTGCTCGCAAATTGGCGAATGTCTCTTTTAAGTCGACCACGTGACTCCCGGCCTTAGTTTTAATGACCATGTCGTCAACGTAGGCCTCCATATTTCGACCAATCTGTGAGGCAAAGACCTTGTTCACCATCCTCTGATATGTAGCTCCTGCATTCTTCAATCCAAAAGGCATCATATTATAGCAGTAGATGCCTCCAGCTGCTTGAAATGCTGTCTTCACTATGTCATCCTCGTGCATCTTAATCTGATGGTATCCCGAGTAAGCGTCGAGGAAACTGAGGGTGGAGTGCCCAGCAATAGAATCCACCAGCTTGTCGATCCTTGGAAGGGGATAACTGTCTTTTGGGCATGCGAGGTTCAAAGTGGTGAAGTCGACACACATCCGCCATTTGCCGTTTGATTTCTTCACCATGACCACGTTGGCCAGCCAGGTTGTATGAACGGCCTCTTTGATTATACCTGCACTCAAAAGTTTTTGTACCTCAGCTTTTATAGCTTCTTCCTTGTCGCGAGCAAAGCTTCTCAATTTCTGGGGCCTAGGCTTAATGGTCGGGTTGACTTCGAGTCGATGAACAGCGACCTCCTCCTTGATTCCCCTCATGTCTTCTACTCTCCATGCGAAGACATCACTGCTTTCTTTGAGTAGCTTGATGATTTACGCTCGCTCCTCAGCGATAAGCGCTTTCCAATTTGAATTTTTTGGTCGGGGTAGGAAGAGTTGGTGATGATTGACTCCAGCTCATCTACAGCTTCTAACTCAGGCCCATCTCTGAACTGCAGAGTTTCTACTATGATTTCCCTGACCTTTTGTCTTTCTTCAGCTCCCAAATGTGGAGCTTCCTCTGCTATCATATCATCGAGCTTGTCTGCAACCTCGCTGGTAGGGGCCCCCGAGTTATTGTCTATCTGGAGGCATAGGTTACCTATGACGACTTGATCGACCATAACTACATCTGGATCGACCTCAGTGGTGTCAGAGTGACGTGTCGACTCAAGCATGACCTCGTCATTTGAGCGATAGGTCGACTCTACCACGTCGGTGATTGTTGACAGTCGGGTAGTTTTGGTGGCGGCGAGACGGCTTCAAGTAACCATCGGCGGTCTCAATCTCCGGCTCCCTTTTCTTTCTTTCTCTCGAGAACATGATCCCGGATATGCACGAGGCGTGCCTTGTACGCAACCCACTCCGAGCGGGTGTGGGGAACTTTACTCGGTGAGGAATTGATGCTACCATTCCAAGAGCGACTGTCCGGGAATTCCAAGTATGGCGGCATAGTCACTATTTACATCAATTACGATAAATTGTACCTTCGAGACAATCTGAGGGGTCTTGGCCTAGGTCGACGTCGAGCACTATCTGGCCTTTAGCATCAACTCGGTGGTTGGTGAAGCCCTCCAACCTGCCATCATATCTCTCCAGCTGTTCATCATTAAGACCCATCTCCTTGAAAGTTTTATAAAACAAAACATCCTTGCAGGCCCCCGTGTCGACTAAGAGTCTGCTCGTCGTACATCCATCAATGAGACCTGGGATGACGAGAACTTGCTCTCTAGCCGCCATATTGGTTGCCAATTCATGGGGGTAGAAGCTGATTGCTTCATCTCTTACTTCTCTCCTTGGAGGCACATGTGGGGCCTTATTGAGCTGGAATATCTTGTGCTTGATGGCCGTGTTGCTTGCTTGTTCAGTAATGACCCCCGGAGTTCGATCTAGGGCTGCCTAGGTCCTTGTTGCCCACCTTTGTTTGCTCACCTCCCCAGCTTGAGGTCTCTTCACATAAGCTTCGAGTCTCCCCTGGTCGACCATTCTCTGGATGATACGCTTTAATCCCAAGCAATCCTCTGTGAGATGACCAGTGTCTTTGTGGTAGTCACAATATTTGCTGTTGTCCCTTCTGAATTTGTTGCCTGGGTTCATTGGGGCAGGTGGGGCTAGCTCGACAGCATTCATGATCTCAGTTCGACTCACCGTAAGGGGAGTGAAAGCTTCGGGCACCTTCTCTGTTGCCCTAGTTCTGTTCTTTCCGTTCTTATTGTTCCCCCCATTCTTGTTGGAGTCCTTTTTATCATCAGCGACCTCCACCTTGGGGCTTTTACCATTCTTTTTCTCCTTCCTCTCCTCAGCAAGAGCGACATTGTATACCTTCTCGAACAACTCCTGTCGAGTTGTCACTTTGTCTGGCTATGTAAGCTCATAATCCATGTCTGCTGAGGAAATACCGTTTCGGAAGCAGTTGATGACTTCCCTATCAGTGATGTCCTCCTCTATCTTGTCCACCATTTCTTTGAACTTGGTGAAGTAGCTCATCGAGCTTTCATTCTTCGCTTGCACCAAGTTATTCAAGTCTGTGACAGTCGTCTTCCGAGCTCCTGCAGTCGAGAAGCGATCTAAGAACTTTGTCCTGAAGCCTGTCCAAGTGGTGATGCTATCAGCAGCCAAACCATTGAACCAAGTTAAAGCCGCCCCAGTAAGTGTGCTTAGGAGAGCTTTGCACATGTTGTCATCTTCGTGGCGACAAAGCACATAGTGGCTTCCGGATGTTGTATGTGACTCTTTGCATTGGTGGATCTGAATATTTCTCCCGAGGAAGAGCGGCTGAAGGTAGGAGGAGGTCGACTATCTACGATTTCTTTGGAGAAGGGTCGAAGAGTGAAGTCAATTCGTTCAACCTTTCCAATCTCCTTTTTCTTCTCCTCCTCCCATTGTTCGAACTTCTTTTCATCAACGGCCGTTCCACTTGCATCGGGTCTTTCGTCTCTGGAGGGGGAACAAAGATTCGATCTACGGCCTTCACTCACGGGAGGAGTCACTGCCTACTCCTTCGTCTCTATGGGAATTGGCCCTCTCGATCGGCGGGGATCTATGCTGTTACTTCTTTGAGGCGACTGCGCCTCTCGGCCAACAGATGGCGACTGCGCTGTCATATCCAAGTGGCGACTGCGCCTCTCTCTCTTATAGGCGACCTGCGCCCATTCCTGTCTCTTTGAGATCACGATCTTTGCGTTCGGGCTGGAGAAACATGCACATTTTACGTTGGTACATTAGGCGGAGTCCTCAAATCGGATTGAGCCTCCTGCTCTGTTTCGTTGGCTGGCCACTTAGGTCGTTACTCGGCACATGCACGATAGTAGGAGCTCGCCGAACTATCTGTTGTCACCATTACATCCCACACCTTCATTTGGCCTCATACTCCTAGCACATGTTGTCCATTAGAGACACGAGTACGATCCATTCTTTCGGGCGCACATCGGCTGCTCTGCCTCTTCCATAGCTATTAAGTCGGCCAAAATCGGGGCCCTCTCTAACATCATTTCCTTCTTGCTCATAGGGTTGGTGGAGGGACACCTTACATTTCCAACGTTCACTGGCGGTTGGACGTTTAGGGGTGGAGCTCCTTGCACATCCATGTGCCTTTTGCCTCTCCTTGTGTCGAGCGAGCCCACGCCATCAACGACAGTGTTTGGTAGGCGCGTGGCTCTACCGTGAGGACGGTTTGGTGGGGGAGGAGGCAAATTCAAGTTTTCAGCATTTGCATTTGCATTAGTGTTGTTGTTGTTCTCTTCTTCATGCCCAAGTGAAGCCTCAGATACGTGTCCGTCTGAAGTCACCATTGTAGTAGGTTGTTAAAAAATTTTTAAGGTCAAGTTTGAAGCACGATTCCCGGCAATGGAACCAACCGATCTTTGCGGGAATTGTGCTTATCAATCTTCCTCCACGTGGCGGGGTGATCACCTGGCTCCTTGACCTGAAAACAGAACCCACGACTAGCCGGATGTGTCTCCGGCGAAGACGCTCGGGCGTGAGAGTAAGATCACGGTTGTATATAGCTCAAAATGTATCGAATAATGAACTCAGAATACAAAATGGCAGTTACCTTTCACCGTTTGGTAGTGATGAAGTATTTATAGGCAAGAGTGATGTATTTTTGGGGAGGCGGCATGTCCTCCGAGATTATAGCGGCGGTTACTAGGTCATGGGCACGTGTCTATAACGGTCCCTGATTTGTAGGGATGCAGTTGTGAGCATTGATTGACCAAATAAGCCGGCAAGTGTCAAGTCGTCACTTGCTGTTTTAGGTCGAGGTCGCCACTCGTGGAATGGTCGACATTTGTCGGGTAGAGCATGGTTCGTACCCGAATAGTAGCATGGATCATGAGGTCGGACTAAGTTAGGTCGGGACCTATAAGTCGGACCATGGGCTTAGTCGACTGATGTGTGAGATGGGCCTTGGGCCTTGTTCTGATTGGATTAGTTTCATTGAGAATGTGGGTGCCAACGATATCTGTGATTGGGCTTTACTCGTTTGGCCCAATTCGACACTTTTGGTATGTTCAATATATATATATATATATATATATATACGTATATATATATATATATATGTATATATACATATATAAGTAGATAGAACATAAGTACCCTCTTCTTCGGTCCCAATAGAAGAAAATATGACATTAATTATGTGGTTCACAATAATTTATGACTTTTGATATACTCCCTCCGTCCCTAAATGTTTGTCCCATTTGACTTTTCAAACATTTTAATTTAGTGATTTTGAAGCTTTAATATTGGTTATTTTTAGGGACGGAGGGAGTATTTGATAACGTATATATAAGGAAATACTCCCTCCTTTGGTCCCAATGAAATAAATTCCAAATTTTCCATAACGAATCAAGTGTTGACCAATAATGGAGTCATCCCCCCTCCTTTATAATTGATGCAGACAACTTTACTCAAAAGAAAAAATATGGTCCTCATTTAATTATGTGGAATATGAATTTTGATGTGACTCTTGGCAAAAAATAAAAAAAAAATAAAAAAAGAAGAAAAGAAAAGATCTGAATCTTGGTTGAATGTAACAACTTTATCCAAAATAAAAACTTAGTACTACAATTGTTGGCTTGTTTATATTTATTATTTGTATAGCTAGACATTTTATAGAGTAAATTTAAATGTTATATATTGAACTGATACAACATTAACCTGTATGATTGAGTATTTATTTTCTTAAAATTTTTAGGTTTGAATTTTATTGCAACGTAAATTGGTTAAGATGAATGTTTAAAAGAAATTAATTAGGAAAGGAGTAATTGCAAGAGGAGAATAATTAATACAAATAGGTAAACATTTAAAATTAATTAATTATTGTATGTGCAATTGAATTTTACTTGAGACGCATAAATTTGTTAAATTAAATAACTAAAAATAAATAAATAAATTAGGAGGTAATAATGGTACCAAAAAAATCATATTTTTTCCTAATGTACCAAAAAATAATTTTTATTATAATTGTCCAAAAAATATTAAAAAGCATTCGCCTATAGTTTGTGAATGTATACAATGAGAAAAAATTTCTATTATAATGGTCCAAATTATATTAAGAGGCATTGGCGTATAATTTGATGACACTGTCCTTGCTTCAAAGCTTTCATGAGGAAGCTCGCCTATATATTTGCAATTACACCGAGTCAAGTCAACTTTTTGCATCTCCATCTTTTTTTAATTGGATTTCCACAAAAGAAAATATGGTCATTATATTTAATAATGTCGTTGAAGATATTTAATGTGACTGAATGATCCATTGTTTGTATCATAATGGTTTGATTTTTTATTTTTTTATAGCTCATGATTTGTCTTATTTCTGTTCTCCCTCATTGGACCCTCATAATTTTTAAATTTATTATTTCTATATATTTCTTACATTTTTCAAGTTATCAAGAGCAAATTTAAAAGTGTTTTGAACATTCATTTTGGGATGTAGGCAAACCCATATTTTGGTTACAAAAGAAATCATGATTTTGAAATGCCCTTGAAATATATATATATATATATATATATATATATATATATATATATATATATATATATACTTAGGCAAAGCATGAGAATAATAAAGATGACTAATAAAAATATATTAATTCTAATGGAAAATTCATGGAATTGCTACAGTAAAACAGTAATTTTGACTTTTTTCTAATAGTAAATTTGACTTTTTTATTTCTAGGGTACGTGGTCTTTGTTCTACCCGGCACACACTTTATAAATTTTGAATATTATAAAGCCGCGATGAGTGAGGATAAAAACCTCCAACTCAAAAGTGTCTCTGGGACACCTTGACGCTACCTGGTTTCCGACCGATATACCTCATTTATTTAAAAGTCACTTTTACTAAAAGAAAGCATATGAATATAAAGAATAAATAAAGAACTCAGAATAATAAGAATAACTTACTTCTTTATTTATGTATCTCTTCTTAATTTACAAGAATTGTACAGTGGATGGTTCAGGGGTAGAGAGATATCTAGAGAGAAGGGGAAGATGTGGAAACTGAAAAAAAAATTATCAAAAACCAAAACCTGCCTCCTAAGTGAGGAGAGTTTCTTATTTATATTACAAGGGGGAGTAGTGGATCGCGCCACATGTTCGGTGCGCATTTGTCCTCTTTAAGAGGGATCCACAACTTTTGACTAATACATATATTTACAAAATAAATTGTCATCCACTGAGAAAGTGGATTCCATATGTCGGGGCGGCTTCACTGTGACTTCACTGTGAGATGCCCTTTTCTTTGTCTTTCTTTGATTTGTCAATTATGGTGGGGGTCACCATATTGTTTTGTCTGGCTGCTTTCCTGTTCATCTTTTGTTTGGATGCTGACATTTTTGCTGTTGTAATTGATTTCATAGATCCAGTTCGAGCTCCTGGATTGGCTGGGTGAATATGTCTTCATTGTTGTAAAATTCATCTTCTGGCATTGTTGACGATGATCCGCTTCCTTCGTCACTGAGCTGGTTCATTAATCTTTCGAAATCTGTCTGATTGGAACACTGGGCCATCTCGTGCCATGATCATTGTTTCTTCTGGAGGAATTCTTCGTTTTTCTGGATTTGTTTGGGTGGAACATTTTTGAGGAATTTTGTGTTTTGTTTGAAATAATTGTTGACTCCGGTCAAATTGCATCTGCATATTTCAGTTTTCTCCCACCATTTGATCTTATGTTTTCGGATCAAAGTGGGAAGAATTGTTTTCCTTACACACTCACACTTTTGTTGCCCGTGGGCACAGTCACATATTTGTCTTTCCTTTAGATCAAATTCCGTCATAAAAATCCAAGGGACCTGGAAAGTTTGACAGAATAGGGACCATAGAGGAGATTGTTCAAAAGGTTCTGGATATATGGAATTTTTTGACCAATGGTCAAAGGCTATTTGTACATCATTAGGAACTATTGTTTTGTCTAAACCAAAATTTTTCCACCATATTTGAAACCAGAATGGTGTAGGAAAGGAAAATTGTGGTGAGAAGTAGAAAAAATATGATAGGGAAAAAGATTTGTTTTGTTTAAGAAAAGCCCGTGACCAGGCTGTAATATAATCCCAATAATTGAATCGGGATGACCCATTTTGAAAATGCAAATCTTTAGCTTCATTGGGCTTTTGGCCCCAGTCAGATACAGATAAGATTTTTAAAATCTGGACCTTACAATATCTGACTTTGGACGTGTCTAGATGATCAGTCGAGTATTGGAAGGTGGCTGATTTTGTTTGAATCAAAATTTTCTCATAAAAAAAAATTGGGATTTGGTAAAGTTGTCAGGTAGATAATTGTGGGTTTCTGGAAGGAGGCATTGTGAAATTTGGTAAGGATGCTAATTAGAATTATTTTCAAAATACTCTGGTTCAATGACACAGATGAATTCTTCAAATGATTTGTAGGTATAGACAGTTGGAGGAGTCTGTTTTGGGCTTGGGCTGGGAACTATTTGTTTATAAAAAGGGGGTGGTGTTAGTTTCTGTTTTGGGCTTGGACATGGTAGAGGTAAATGTGGGCTTGATGGTTGGGGACATTCTGCTTTGAGAGATGTTTTGTAAGTCTTTTGTGATGATGTTCCTAAAGGGAATCCTATTGAAGATGAAGATGGTTGTGGCAAAGTTGCAAGAACTGTAAATTTGTTTTCTATCTTTGGTGATTTGTCAGGGATGAAAATTGGAGATTTTGTAGGAGGAGGAACAATGGTAAATAAGGGTTTAGCATTTTTTATTTCTTCTCCTAATAATTTATCCCACCAGGTACGTAGCTGTCCTGTGAAACCTAGGATTATATTTTCTGTAGCTTGTCTTTCTGTAATATTTTGTGTTTTGTAAATATTTCCTACAATTATCATTTCTTTCGTTTTATTAATAATTTCCATTTCACTTAATCCATCAATGTTCCATTCATAAATATTTTTTGCATTGTAAGATTTTTGTTGATTTCCTATTATTTCTAAATCATCCGCCTCTTTTTTATAAAAACCTTGAATGGCTTGTATTAGTTTATCCTTATTGTCTATTTCATAATTTTCAGAATCAAGGATGGATTCTGATTCAGATGTTGATTGTTCATTATATTCTGTTAATACTCTGATGGTTTTGTTGTCACTTGTACCTGTTTCCTTTTTTACTCTTATGTATGCATCTATGTTTTGCATTAAATTATTTATGGGATCATGTAAGGTTGGTCTAACACCGGACATTTTAAATGGGTTTTCCGAAGGTGGTATCTGTTTATTATATGAGGTTGATGCTTTTTCCTTTCTGTTTGAGGGGGTTTTATTATATAATTCAGCATATTCTGTGTATCTTTTGGATATTATTCCTGTTTCTGGTTGTTTATTAATTGGGGTAGGAAAATCTGTTTGTGTTGTAAGACCATCTACTTCTTCTTTTACCATTGTTATACCATTTGTAACAATATCTATTTTGTTTTCTACTCTGTCCAATTGTTGTCCTATTGTATGTATTGATAAATTTGTCCAATTATTTTGCAAATGTAAGTCTTTCGTTAGTCTTTCTTCTATTTGATCAGGGTGGACTATTGGTAAAATTCCATGTGTGATTCCATTTTTACAAAAATAGGCCGGTTCAAGCGGGGGTCTTTCACTTTCATAAAATTCATTACTTGGTAAGTTGTTTGCTGTTACTTTATACCATTTTTTAAGATTTTGAGTTATTGGATTTAGTTTGTATAGGTATTTATTGTTTAGGAATTCAAAGAATGGTATATGTATTTCTTGTATTTTACATAAGTCATAATATGCTTCTTTAATTATTTTTTGTTCTTTTTCGTTATATGTTTTAAAGAATAATTCTCTATTTTTATTATTTTCTTCGCTTTGGAATTCTTCTCTTAAAACCTTTTTATTTAATTTAAATTCATTTTTTATCATATTTAATGTGAAATTACTATCTTCATATGGATGGGTAAAATTTCCATCTCTTTTTATGCCAATATTATTGGTTTCATATACATTTTCTGTTTCAATTTCTGATTCTAAAATTGGTTGATTGTTTTGTGAATTATTTCTTTGTTGGAATTCACCTATTCCTGAAGTGGATCTTCTGGCTGGTATATTAAAATTAAGATTTTTGTTTCTGTTTAAAGATTGTGTTCTTTTGAATTTTAGTTCTACTGAACCATCTACGTATTGTGTGACTTGTTCTAATTCACTTGTCTGCTTATTTTTCGCACTTGTGTCTGGTACAGCTTTTGCTTGATAAGTCCATTTTTCCGGGCAGGTTATTTCACTCCATTTAATTGTTTTAGGAATAGTTATATTTGCTTTTGTATGATCAATTTCCCAAAAAACCGTTTCTCCGGTAGTCTTGCTCTTATTAAAAGCATTTGGACAAAGTCCAGTGTTCATTACTTTGTATTGAAGTCTACAAAATATTTCATAAATATGAGAACCTACCTGCATATGATAATTATGGGTTAAAATATCTAGGGTTAATATTTTCATTATATGTGGATCTGTCGTGATATTGTGAAATTAGGATATGTGTTAAAATGTATTGGTCCATTTGATAAGCTTGTTTCTATTGCTCCTAATAAAGAGTCTACATAATTTAAATGTCTTGCATCTCTTAAGGTTACTTGTATACTTGTATCTAGTCCTTCCATTGTTAATGGTTTAATTGCAACTTGTACTAGTCCTATGTGTAGGAATCTGTATCCTTGTGATATATATTTTCTAATTGAAGATTTTGAAAATAGACTCATGGTTTGATTATTGGAATATAAAGGGATTACTTTTTCTTTTACTTTAATTGCTAATCTAGATTTGAAATCAAATATTCCTTTATCTTTATATATTTCAGAGGTTGAAATCGAGGAGGTTTCCAATTTGTTAAAAATTGACTATCCCATGATATTTCTTTAGACAATATGCTTTTATTACTTCTATCTTCATCATTCTCGCTTGTATGTTATAATCATTCATTTGATTATTGTGATGTCTAGAGGTTCTTCTATTCGTAAAATTACCTAACCAACTCATTATTTATCTTATGTCTTGCCTCGGATACACTTCCTTTCCTAATCGGATGCACGACTTACTCTCCTTACTGCGTGACTTAGACCTAGGACACACACCGACTCGGGACCAATAAATAATTTGAGTTAATTAGCTAACTTTGTTGAATAAAAGGCTCTGATACCAAAATAAGCAAAGGATCGATCTAAACTTAGGCAAAGCATGAGAATAATAAAGATGACCAATAAAAATATATTAATTCTAAATTCATGGAATTGCTATGAAAAACAAGTAATTTTGACTTTTTCTAATAGTAAATTTGACTTTTTATTTCTAGGGTACGTGGTCTTTGTGCAATGGTAAATAAGGGTTTCTTATCTTTATTTTTCTCCATAGGGTTTGAAAACATCCTGCAAAAAGATGATTATCCCGTAATATTTTTTAGCCAAATGAAATTAAGTTCAATATAAACTAATTTAAGACTTTGTCTTTTGTACCATAATGTATTTTGTAATGCTATTTCTAAAGAGGTCCAAATATGATAATTGAGGGGATAATAGGGATCTCTTTTCCTTTCTTCTATTATTCTTTTTTCGAGATCTTTAATATCTTTTAGTAATCTATCTTCTTTTCTTTTGAGTAGTTTAAAAGATTCCATATAATATATCATTGTGCCAATTAATCTGGTATTAGTAAAGGATTTTGTCTAGAGTTTCCAATATGGTCACTTTCAATACATTTTATTATTCTTTTAAGGGCGGATATGTTTGCATCTATAGATAATCTGTATTTTCTAGCAAATCTATATTCTAAAACTTCTTCTAAATCGTAAGTGTGAACTCTAAGTTCTGCAGTTTTGCTCATTGGAATATTTGTGTGCAAGTTTTTGCTTTCTTGTAATAATAATTCTGTTTTTTGGAAGCAAAAATTTAAATAATTTATGTCATTTAGATGTATTATTTGATCATTAATTTTCATGGTCCATTCTCCATGATTTTGTTGACTATTTGCCATATTGATTATATCTTGATAGAATTTTTCTCTTAGTGATAATGTTTGGGTTTGAGATGATGATCCTATTTCTAGTTTTTGTTTTTTAGGAATTTCCATGGTTTCCTTGCAGAAATTCTCTTGTTAGGAAGTCTGGAATGGAGTTATCTTTTCCTGCAATATGAATTATTTCAAAATCAAAAATAGATAATAATGCTTGCCATCTGGCAAATATTTGTTTTGCAGCTAAATTTTTTACGTATTTTTGTAGAACATCTTTAGCGGCTTTACAATCTACTTTGACAGTGAATTTTTGATTAAGTAAGTCGTCTTGAAATTTTGTTATGCATAATACTATGGAAAGAATTTCCTTTTTTATTGTGGAATATTTAGATTGAGTTTCATTCCATATTCCTGAATAATACCTTATTATATGGATTTTTCCCTTAATTTCTTGAGTTAATATTCCTCCATATCCTATGTCTGAAGCGTCTGTAGATACTATCTTTGGTGCGTTTGGATCACATATTGTTAAACAGGGTAATTGTTTTACATATAACTTAATTTGTTTTATTACATTAGTGTGTTCTTTTGTCCAAGGTTTTGGATTTTTCTTTAATCTGTCATAAAGAGGTTTGCAGATTTGTCTTATTTTTGGAAGAAAATCAGCTATGTAGTTTAACGATCCTAAAAATCTTTGTAATTGAGTTTTGTCTTTTATTTCATCTGGAAATTTGTCCGCAAAGTCTATTGATCTTTGGATAGGTATTATTGTGTTATTGGTTATTTCATGACCTAAGAACCTTATTTTTGTTTGATATAACTTTATCTTAGGTTTAGATAAAACCAGTCCATTTTTTATCATTGTTTTGTAAAATATGTTTAGATGTTTTTCATGTTGTCCTAAATCTTTACTAAAAACTAAAACATCATCTATGTAAACTATAATAAATGTGTAAGGGTTAAATATTTCATTCATGATTTTTTGAAATTCGCTTGGTGCATTTTTTAACCCAAATGGCATTACATTCCATTCGTATTGTCCAAATGGTACTGTGAATGCTGTTTTGTATCTATCTTGTTCTGCTATTTGGATTTGCCAAAATCCTGATTTCATATCAAATTTTGAAAATATTGATGCATTATGCAGTCTTTTTAATAAATCTTGTTTATTAGGGATTGGATACCTAATCCATTTTAAGGCTGTGTTTAATGGTTTATAATTTATTACTAACCTTGGATCTCCTCTCTCAATCTCTGCATTTTTTGTGACATAGAAAGCAGAGCATGACCATGGTGATTTGCTTTTCCTTATTAATTTTTTATCTAATAATTCTTTTATTTCTTTCTTACAATATTCTAGTAATTCTTGGTTCATTTGGATTGGTCTTGCTTTAGTTGGAATCATCCTTTCATTAAATTCTTTTTCATATGGTAATGTTATGACATGTTTCTTTCTTTCCCAAAAAGCTGTGGGGAGGTCAGAACATAAGGTTTTCTCGAATTTTTCTAATATCTTTTCTATTTTAATTTTGCATTCTCCTGATTGCAATTTTTCTTCTAACTTTGTATTATGTAAGTCTTCTTTTAAGAATTCAATTTGTTTTTTTAATGAGTTTATTTTTGTTATGTTTTCTTTTTGTACATTGTTAACATCATGGGTAGAAACTGGATATATGAATTTAAATATTATTTTTTGTCCTAATATTTTTGTTTCTACTCCTTGTTTGGATACTTTAAAGGGATATAACATTTGTAGGAAAGGATTTCCTAATATTACTCTTGTATTTAGATCTTTTACAAGTATTAAACTTGTTTTAAAACAAATGTTGTTATTACATATGTGAGCTTCTGGTATTTTATATTTAACTTTTAATAAGGAAGAATTTGCTGCTGAGAGGTTTTGTTTTGTTTTAATAAAATATTTAGAGGGTATTATGCCTTGTTCTATACAGTTTAGATCTGCTCCTGAGTCTAGCATGGCTATTCCTTCATATTGGAAGGTTCCTATGGTCATTTTTATGGTGACATACCATTTTTGGAACCTAACTTTATTTATTGCATATAAACTTCCTTCTGTGTCTTCTTCTGTTGAAGAGGATGTTTCTGTTTCCGTATTTTCTCTAGTGTTTATTTTTATTCCTTTGTTTTTTGCAAAAGGGTTTTGAAATTGTTCATCCAATTTTTTAGAAGGTTTTTTATCTAAATTTTTGGAGGGTTCTCCTTTATAAGTCGCACTTATTTGTTTTTTAATTTCATGTATTGTTATTTTTGCTTCTAATTCTTTTTGTGATTTTTGTAATTCTAAATTATTTTGTTTTAATAATTTTATTTCTTGCTTTATTTCTCTGATTTCTTTTTGTAAATCTAGTGAAGAAATTTGCTTCTTTTTGTCTTGGAACATTTGTACCACATCTTCATATTGAGATGGTGTTGAAGGTTCTGGTTTTTCCTCCTTTATGGTTTTTTCTAGTTGTCTTAGGAATTTTCGTTTTATAACTGGTTCCTTTATCTCTTTAATTTTTTCTAATATTTCATCATATTGTTCTATAGTATTGATTTTGGTTGTACACATACACACTCCTTTGCATCCATTTTGACATTCATTGATTTCTTCTTCGTTATCTGTGAGGTCTGTGCTGAAAGAGGGGTCTTCTCCACTGGTTTGTTCATTTTCTGTGGTTGTTACCTCTAGATTATCTATTTGGGATATTATTTGATCTATCTCTTTTATATTAAGGTTATTGCAAATTTGTTTTATTTGTTTTCTAAATTTGAGGAGTCCTAGCTATATGTCCAGGTTTTCTACATAGGAAACATTTTATTGTTTTATTGTGGGTGTTTGTGTATTTATTATTTTTCTTATATTTCTTGTTATTATATTTGTTACTATATCTTTTCTTGTGTCTTGAATTTTTATAATATTCAGGTGTTTCTTTTGTGTATTTTTTATTTGTTTTCCTATGTTTTCTTCTATAAGTACTGTTTTTATAATAAGGATTGTGTTCATTGTGTTCATTTCTTTTCTTTTTATGAGGTGGTTTTAATTTTCCAAACCCAAATTGTTCACACCAATTTCCTAATTCTCTACGTGTTTGTGCACTTTCTTTCTTTAATTTATAATTTAATCTTTGGTCCTGACATAGTCTTAGTCCTGTTATATTTACACTAGTGATTAAATCTCCATAGGTTAATTCATTATAAGAAATTTTTCCAAATTTTTGTTCTATTGTTTCTTTTACTTTTTCTGAAAATAATCCTGGTAATCCAGTAATAAATTTTTCTTTCCAGTATATGTTATTTGGGTCTGCTAGATTAAAAACTCTTTGTAAGAAATTCTCTTTATACCATTTGAATTGTCCTAATTTTCTGCATTTTAAATTTTGTAATATTTACGAATTTCTTTCTGTATATAAATCTATGTCTCCTATGAAATGGGTTGTGATGTTAAATATTAGAGTTATTAATTGTGCTGGTGCAGGCCTTCCAATTTCATCTGTTAAAGGTTGTCCTTGAGCATCATTTCTTACTGCCGTTAAAATAGCATTTTTTATTTCTTCTCCTAATAATTTATCCCACCAGGTACGTAGCTGTCCTGTGAAACCTAGGATTATATTTTCTGTAGCAAAGGATCGATCTAAACTTAGGCAAAGCATGAGAATAATAAAGATGACTAATAAAAATATATTAATTCTAATGGAAAATTCATGGAATTGCTACAGTAAAACAGTAATTTTGACTTTTTTCTAATAGTAAATTTGACTTTTTTATTTCTAGGGTACGTGGTCTTTGTTCTACCCGGCACACACTTTATAAATTTTGAATATTATAAAGTCGCGATGAGTGAGGATAAAAACCTCCAACTCAAAAGTGTCTCTGGGACACCTTGACGCTACCTGGTTTCCGACCGATATACCTCATTTATTTAAAAGTCACTTTTACTAAAAGAAAGCATATGAATATAAAGAATAAATAAAGAACTCAGAATAATAAGAATAACTTACTTCTTTATTTATGTATCTCTTCGTAATTTACAAGAATTGTACAGTGGATGGTTCAGGGGTAGAGAGATATCTAGAGAGAAGGGGAAGATGTGGAAACTGAAAAAAAAAACTATCAAAAACCAAAACCTGCCTCCTAAGTGAGGAGAGTTTCTTATTTATATTACAAGGGGGAGTAGTGGATCGCGCCACATGTTCGGTGCGCATTTGTCCTCTTTAAGAGGGATCCACAACTTTTGACTAATACATATATTTACAAAATAAATTGTCATCCACTGAGAAAGTGGATTCCATATGTCGGGGCGGCTTCACTGTGAGATGCCCTTTTCTTTGTCTTTCTTTGATTTGTCAATTATGGTGGGGGTCACCATATTGTTTTGTCTGGCTGCTTTCCTGTTCATCTTTTGTTTGGATGCTGACATTTTTGCTGTTGTAATTGATTTCATAGATCCAGTTCGAGCTCCTGGATTGGCTGGGTGAATATGTCTTCATTGTTGTAAAATTCATCTTCTGGCATTGTTGACGATGATCCGCTTCCTTCGTCACTGAGCTGGTTCATTAATCTTTCGAAATCTGTCTGATTGGAACACTGGGCCATCTGTGCCATGATCTGTTGTTTCTTCTGGAGGAATTCTTCGTTTTTCTGGATTTGTTTGGGTGGAACATTTTTGAGGAATTTTGTGTTTTGTTTGAAATAATTGTTGACTCCGGTCAAATTGCATCTGCATATTTCAGTTTTCTCCCACCATTTGATCTTATGTTTTCGGATCAAAGTGGGAAGAATTGTTTTCCTTACACACTCACACTTTTGTTGCCCGTGGGCACAGTCACGTATTTGTCTTTCCTTTAGATCAAATTCCGTCATAAAAATCCAAGGGACCTGGAAAGTTTGACAGAATAGGGACCATAGAGGAGATTGTTCAAAAGGTTCTGGATATATGGAATTTTTTGACCAATGGTCAAAGGCTATTTGTACATCATTAGGAACTATTGTTTTGTCTAAACCAAAATTTTTCCACCATATTTGAAACCAGAATGGTGTAGGAAAGGAAAATTGTGGTGAGAAGTAGAAAAAATATGATAGGGAAAAAGATTTGTTTTGTTTAAGAAAAGCCCGTGACCAGGCTGTAATATAATCCCAATAATTGAATCGGGATGACCCATTTTGAAAATGCAAATCTTTAGCTTCATTGGGCTTTTGGCCCCAGTCAGATACAGATAAGATTTTTAAAATCTGGACCTTACAATATCTGACTTTGGACGTGTCTAGATGATCACGAGTATTGGAAGGTGGTCGATTTTGTTTGAATCAAAATTTTCTCATAAAAAATTGGGATTTGGTAAAGTTGTCGGAGTAGATAATTGTGGGTTTTCGGAAGGAGGCATTGTGAAATTTGGTAAGGATGCCAATTAGAATTATTTTCAAAATACTGGTTCAATGACACGGATGAATTCTTCAAATGATTTGTAGAGTATAGGCAGGTTGGAGGAGTCTGTTTTGGGCTTGGGCCGGGAACTATTTGTTTATAAAAAGGGGTGGTGTTAGTTTCGTTTTGGGCTTGGACATGGTAGAGGTAAATGAGGGCTTGATGGTTGGGGACATTCTGCTTTGAGAGATGTTTTGTAAGTCTTTTGTGATGATGTTCCTAAAGGGAATCCTATTGAAGATGAAGATGGTTGTGGCAAAGTTGCAAGAACTGTAAATTTGTTTTCTATCTTTGGTGATTTGTCAGGGATGAAAATTGGAGATTTTGTAGGAGGAGGAACAATGGTAAATAAGGGTTTCTTATCTTTATTTTTCTCCATAGGGTTTGAAAACATCCTGCAAAAAGATGATTATCCCGTAATATTTTTTAGCCAAATGAAATTAAGTTCAATATAAACTAATTTAAGACTTTGTCTTTTGTACCATAATGTATTTTGTAATGCTATTTCTAAAGAGGTCCAAATATGATAATTGAGGGGATAATAGGGATCTCTTTTCCTTTCTTCTATTATTATTTTTTCGAGATCTTTAATATCTTTTAGTAATCTATCTTCTTTTCTTTTGAGTAGTTTAAAAGATTCCATATAATATATCATTGTGCCAATTAATCTGGTATTAGTAAAGGATTTTGTCTAGAGTTTCCAATATGGTCACTTTCAATACATTTTATTATTCTTTTAAGGGCGGATATGTTTGCATCTATAGATAATCTGTATTTTCTAGCAAATCTATATTCTAAAACTTCTTCTAAATCATACGTGTGAACTCTAAGTTCGCAGCTTTGCTCATTGGAATATTTGTGTGCAAGTTTTTGCTTTCTTGTAATAATAATTTGTTTTTGGAAGCAAAAATTTAAATAATTTATGTCATTTAGATGTATTATTTGATCATTAATTTTCATGGTCCATTCTCCATGATTTTGTTGACTATTTGCCATATTGATTATATCTTGATAGAATTTTTCTCTTAGTGATAATGTTTGGTTTTGAGATGATGATCCTATTTCTAGTTTTTGTTTTTTAGGAATTTTCATGGTTTCCTTGCAGAAATTCTCTTGTTAGGAAGTCTGGAATGGAGTTATCTTTTCCTGCAATATGAATTATTTCAAAATCAAAAATAGATAATAATGCTTGCCATCTGGCAAATATTTGTTTTGCAGCTAAATTTTTTACGTCTTTTTGTAGAACATCTTTAGCGGCTTTACAATCTACTTTGACAGTGAATTTTTGATTAAGTAAGTCGTCTTGAAATTTTGTTATGCATAATACTATGGAAAGAATTTCCTTTTTTATTGTGGAATATTTAGATTGAGTTTCATTCCATATTCCTGAATAATACCTTATTATATGGATTTTTCCCTTAATTTCTTGAGTTAATATTCCTCCATATCCTATGTCTGAAGCGTCTGTAGATACTATCTTTGGTGCGTTTGGATCACATATTGTTAAACAGGGTAATTGTTTTACATATAACTTAATTTGTTTTATTACATTAGTGTGTTCTTTTGTCCAAGGTTTTGGATTTTTCTTTAATCTGTCATAAAGAGGTTTGCAGATTTGTCTTATTTTTGGAAGAAAATCAGCTATGTAGTTTAACGATCCTAAAAATCTTTGTAATTGAGTTTTGTCTTTTATTTCATCTGGAAATTTGTCCGCAAAGTCTATTGATCTTTGGATAGGTATTATTGTGTTATTGGTTATTTCATGACCTAAGAACCTTATTTTTGTTTGATATAACTTTATCTTAGGTTTAGATAAAACCACCATTTTTTATCATTGTTTTGTAAAATATGTTTAGATGTTTTTCATGTTGTCCTAAATCTTTACTAAAAACTAAAACATCATCTATGTAAACTATAATAAATGTGTAAGGGTTAAATATTTCATTCATGATTTTTGAAATTCGCTTGGTGCATTTTTTAACCTTAAATGGCATTACATTCCATTCGTATTGTCCAAATGGTACCGTGAATGCTGTTTTGTATCTATCTTGTTCGCTATTTGGATTTGCCAAAATCCCGATTTCATATCAAATTTTGAAAATATTGATGCATTATGCAGTCTTTTTAATAAATCTTGTTTATTAGGGATTGGATACCTAATCCATTTTAAGGCTGTGTTTAATGGTTTATAATTTATTACTAACCTTGGATCTCCTCTCTCAATCTCTGCATTTTTTGTGACATAGAAAGCAGAGCATGACCATGGTGATTTGCTTTTCCTTATTAATTTTTTATCTAATAATTCTTTTATTTCTTTCTTACAATATTCTAGTAATTCTTGGTTCATTTGGATTGGTCTTGCTTTAGTTGGAATCATCCTTTCATTAAATTCTTTTTCATATGGTAATGTTATGACATGTTTCTTTCTTTCCCAAAAAGTCATGGTAGGTCGAACATAAGGTTTTCTCAAATTTTTCTAATATCTTTTCTATTTTAATTTTGCATTCTCACGATTGCAATTTTTCTTCTAACTTTGTATTATGTAAGTCTTCTTTTAAGAATTCAATTTGTTTTTTTAATGAGTTTATTTTTGTTATGTTTTCTTTTTGTACATTGTTAACATCATGGGTAGAAACTGGATATATGAATTTAAATATTATTTTTTATCCTAATATTTTTGTTTCTACTCCTTGTTTGGATACTTTAAAGGGATATAACATTTGTAGGAAAGGATTTCCTAATATTACTCTTGTATTTAGATCTTTTACAAGTATTAAACTTGTTTTAAAACAAATGTTGTTATTACATATGTGAGCTTCGGTATTTTATATTTAACTTTTAATAAGGAAGAATTTCTTTGAGAGGTTTTGTTTTGTTTTAATAAAATATTTAGAGGGTATTATGCCTTGTTCTATACAGTTTAGATCTGCTCCTGAGTCTAGCATGGCTATTCCTTCATATTGGAAGGTTCCTATGGTCATTTTTATGGTGACATACCATTTTTGGAACCTAACTTTATTTATTGCATATAAACTTCCTTCTGTGTCTTCTTTTTCGTTGAAGAGGATGTTTCTGTTTCCGTATTTTCTCTAGTGTTTATTTTTATTCCTTTGTTTTTCCCAAAAGGGTTTTGAAATTGTTCATCCAGTTTTTTAGAAGGTTTTTTATCTAAATTTTTGGAGGGTTCTCCTTTATAAGTTGCACTTATTTGTTTTTTAATTTCATGTATTGTTATTTTTGCTTCTAATTCTTTTTGTGATTTTTGTAATTCTAAATTATTTTGTTTTAATAATTTTATTTCTTGCTTTATTTCTCTGATTTCTTTTGTAAATCTAGTGAAGAAATTTGCTTCTTTTTGTCTTGGAACATTTGTACCACATCTTCATATTGAGATGGTGTTGAAGGTTCCTGTTTTTCCTCCTTTATGGTTTTTTCTAATTGTCTTAGGAATTTTCGTTTTATAACTGGTTCATTTATCTCTTTAATTTTTTCTAATATTTCATCATATTGTTCTATAGTATTAATTTTGGTTGTACACATACATACTCGTTTGCATCCATTTTGACATTCATTGATTTCTTCTTCGTTATCTCGTGAGGTCCGTGGCTAAAAGAGGGGTCTTCTCCACCGGTTTGTTCATTTTCCGTGGTTGTTACCTCTAGATTATCTATTTGGGATATTATTTGATCTATCTCTTTTATATTAAGGTTATTGCAAATTTGTTTTATTTGTTTTCTAGTCAAGCGCCCTAGCTATATGTCCGTGTTTTCTACATAGGAAACATTTTATTGTTTTATTGTGGGTGTTTGTGTATTTATTATTTTTCTTATATTGCTTGTTATTATATTTGTTACTATATCTTTTCTTGTGACTTGAATTTTTATAATATTCAGGTGTTTCTTTTGTGTATTTTTTATTTGTTTTCCTATGTTTTCTTCTATAAGTACTGTTTTTATAATAAGGATTGTGTTCATTGTGTTCATTTCTTTTCTTTTTATGAGGTGGTTTTAATTTTCCAAACCCAAATTGTTCACACCAATTTCCTAATTCTCTACGTGTTTGTGCACTTTCTTTCTTTAATTTATAATTTAATCTTTGGTCCCGACATAGTCTTAGTCCCGTTATATTTACACTAGTGATTAAATCTCCATAGGTTAATTCATTATAAGAAATTTTTCCAAATTTTTGTTCTATTGTTTCTTTTACTTTTTTCAAAATAATCCTGGTAATCCAAGAATAAATTTTTCTTTCCAAGATATGTTATTTGGGTCTGCTAGATTAAAAACTCTTTGTAAGAAATTCTCTTTATACCATTTGAATTGTCCTAATTTTCTGCATTTTAAATTTTGTAATATTTCTGAATTTCTTTCTGTATATAAATCTATGTCTCCTATGAAATGGGTTGTGATGTTAAATATTAGAGTTATTAATTGTCTTTGGTGCGGGCCTTCCAATTTCATCTACTAAAGGTTGTCCTTGAGCATCATTTCTTACCGCAGTTAAAATAGCATTTTTATTTCTTCTCCTAATAATTTATCCCACCATGTACGTAGTCGTCCCGTGAAACCTAGGATTATATTTTCTCGTAGCTTGTCTTTTTCTCAGTAATATTTTGTGTTTTGTAAATATTTCCTACAATTATCATTTCTTTCGTTTTATTAATAATTTCCAGTTCACTTAATCCATCAATGTTCCATTCATAAATATTTTTTGCATTGTAAGATTTTTGTTGATTTCCTATTATTTCTAAATCATCCGCCTCTTTTTTATAAAAACCTTGAATGGCTTGTATTAGTTTATCCTTATTGTCTATTTCATAATTTTCTAATCAAGGATGGATTCTCCCTGATTCGGATGTTGATTGTTCATTATATTCTCGTTAATACTCTAATGGTTTTGTCATTGCCACTTGTACTGTTTCCTTTTTACTCTTATGTATGCATCTATGTTTTGCATTAAATTATTTATGGGATCATGTAAGGTTGGTCTAACACCGGACATTTTAAATGGGTTTTCCGAAGGTGGTATACATTTATTATATGAGGTTGATGCTTTTTCCTTTCGTTTGAGGGTTTTATTATATAATTCAAAGCATATTCTCGTGTATCTTTTGGATATTATTCCCGTTTCGGTTGTTTATTAATTGGGGTAGGAAAATCGTTTGTGTTGTAAGACCATCTACTTCTTCTTTTACCATTGTTATACCATTTGTAACAATATCTATTTTGTTTTCTACTCTGTCCAATTGTTGTCCTATTGTATGTATTGATAAATTTGTCCAATTATTTTGCAAATGTAAGTCTTTCGTTAGTCTTTCTTCTATTTGATCAGGGTGGACTATTGGTAAAATTTCATGTGTGATTACATTTTTACAAAAATAGGCCGGTTCAAGCGGGGGTCTTTCACTTTCATAAAATTCATTACTTGGTAAGTTGTTTGCTGTTACTTTATACCATTTTTTAAGATTTTGAGTTATTGGATTTAGTTTGTATAGGTATTTATTGTTTAGGAATTCAAAGAATGGTATATGTATTTCTTGTATTTTACATAAGTCATAATATGCTTCTTTAATTATTTTTTGTTCTTTTTCGTTATATGTTTTAAAGAATAATTCTCTATTTTTATTATTTTCTTCGCTTTGGAATTCTTCTCTTAAAACCTTTTTATTTAATTTAAATTCATTTTTTATCATATTTAATGTGAAATTACTATCTTCATATGGATGGGTAAAATTTCCATCTCTTTTTATGCCAATATTATTGGTTTCATATACATTTTCTGTTTCAATTTCTGATTCTAAAATTGGTTGATTGTTTTGTGAATTATTTCTTTGTTGGAATTCACCTATTCCTGAAGTGGATCTTCCGTCGGTATATTAAAATTAAGATTTTTGTTTACTGTTTTTTAAAGATTGTGTTCTTTTGAATTTTAGTTCTACCGAACCATCTACGTATTGTGTGACTTGTTCTAATTCACTTGTCCGCTTATTTTTCGCACTTATTATGCAGTACGGTTTTCTTGGGATAAGTCCATTTTTCTGGCAGGGTTATTTCACTCCATTTAATTGTTTTAGGAATAGTTATATTTGCTTTTGTATGATCAATTTCCCAAAAAACCGTTTCTCCGGTAGTCTTGCTCTTATTAAAAGCATTTGGACAAAGTCCAGTGTTCATTACTTTGTATTGAAGTCTACAAAATATTTCATAAATATGAGAACCTACGCATATGATAATTATGGGTTAAAATATCTAGGGTTAATATTTTCATTATATGTGGATCTGTCAGGGATATTGTGAAATTAGGATATGTGTTAAAATGTATTGGTCCATTTGATAAGCTTGTTTCTATTGCTCCTAATAAAGAGTCTACATAATTTAAATGTCTTGCATCTCTTAAGGTTACTTGTATACTTGTATCTAGTCCTTCCATTGTTAATGGTTTAATTGCAACTTGTACTAGTCCTATGTGTAGGAATCTATATCCTTGTGATATATATTTTCTAATTGAAGATTTTGAAAATAGACTCATGGTTTGATTATTGGAAAATAAAGGGATTACTTTTTTCTTTTACTTTAATTGCTAATCTAGATTTGAAATCAAATATTCCTTTATCTTTATATATTAAAGAAAATCAAAACCTTGACAAAAGAACACACTAATGTAATAAAACAAATTGACTATCCCATGATATTTCTTTAGACAATATGCTTTTATTACTTCTATCTTCATCATTCTCGGTTGTATGTTATAATCATTCATTTGATTATTGTGATGTCTAGAGGTTCTTCTATTCGTAAAATTACCTAACCAACTCATTATTTATCTTATGTCTTGCCTCGGATACACTTCCTTTCCTAATCGGATGCACGACTTACTCTCCTTACTGCGTGACTTAGACCTAGGACACACACCGACTCGGGACCAATAAATAATTTGAGTTAATTAGCTAACTTTGTTGAATAAAAGGCTCTGATACCAAAATAAGCAAAGGATCGATCTAAACTTAGGCAAAGCATGAGAATAATAAAGATGACTAATAAAAATATATTAATTCTAATGGAAAATTCACTAAGAGAAAAATTCTATCAAGATATAATCAATATGGCAAATAGTCAACAAAATCATGGAGAATGGACCATGAAAATTAATGATCAAATAATACATCTAAATGACATAAATTATTTAAATTTTTGCTTCCAAAAATGTAATTATTATTACAAGAAAGCAAAAACTTGCACACAAATATTCCAATGAGCAAAATAGCGTAACTTAGAGTTCACACTTATGGATTTAGAAGAAGTTTTAGAATATAGATTTGCTAGAAAATACGGATTATCTATAGATGCAAACATATCCGCCCTTAAAAGAATAATAAAATGTATTGAAAGTGACCATATTGGAAACTCTAGACAAAATCCTTTACTAATACCAGATTAATTTCATGTTCACAGGAATTGGCACAATGATATATTATATGGAATCTTTTAAACTACTCAAAAGAAAAGAAGATAGATTACTAAAAGATATTAAAGATCTCGAAAAAAGAATAATAGAAGAAAGGAAAAGAGATCCCTATTATCCCCTCAATTATCATATTTGGACCTCTTTAGAAATAGCATTACAAAATACATTATGGTACAAAAGACAAAGTCTTAAATTAGTTTATATTGAACTTAATTTCATTTGGCTAAAAAATATTACGGGATAATCATCTTTTTACAGAGTGTTTTCAAACCCTATGGAGAAAAATAAAGATAAGAAACCCTTATTTACCATTGTTCCTCCTCCTACAAAATCTCCAATTTTCATCCCTGACAAATCACCAAAGATAGAAAACAAATTTACAGTTCTTGCAACTTTGCCACAACCATCTTCATCTTCAATAGGATTCCCTTTAGGAACATCATCACAAAAGACTTACAAAACATCTCTCAAAGCAGAATGTCCCCAACCATCAAGCCCACATTTACCTCTACCATGTCCAAGCCCAAAACAGAAACTAACACCACCCCCTTTTTATAAACAAATAGTTCCCAGCCCAAGCCCAAAACAGACTCCTCCAACTGTCTATACCTACAAATCATTTGAAGAATTCATCTGTGTCATTGAACCAGAGTATTTTGAAAATAATTCTAATTGGCATCCTTACCAAATTTCACAATGCCTCCTTCCAGAAACCCACAATTATCTACCTGACAACTTTACCAAATCCCAATTTTTTTATGAGAAAATTTTGATTCAAACAAAATCAGCCACCTTCCAATACTCGACTGATCATCTAGACACGTCCAAAGTCAGATATTGTAAGGTCCAAATTTTAAAAATCTTATCTCATTTCTGGATCGGGGCCAAAAGCCCAATGAAGCTAAAGATTTGCATTTTCAAAATGGGTCATCCCGATTCAATTATTGGGATTATATTACAGCCTGGTCACGGGCTTTTCTTAAACAAAACAAATCTTTTTCCCTATCATATTTTTTCTACTTCTCACCACAATTTTCCTTTCCTACACCATTCTGGTTTCAAATATGGTGGAAAAATTTTGGTTTAGACAAAACAATAGTTCCTAATGATGTACAAATAGCCTTTGACCATTGGTCAAAAAATTCCATATATCCATATATCCAGAACCTTTTGAACAATCTCCTCTATGGTCCCTATTCTGTCATACTTTCCAGGTCCCTTGGATTTTCATGACGGAATTTGATCTAAAGGAAAAACAAATATGTGACTGTGCCCATGGGCAACAAAAGTGTGAGTGTGTAAGGAAAACAATTCTTCCCACTTTGATCCGAAAACATAAGATCAAATGGTGGGAGAAAACTGAAATATGCAGATGCAATTTGACCGGAGTCAACGATTATTTCAAAAGAAACACAAAATTCCTCAAAAATGTTCCACCCAAACAAATCCGTAAAAACGAAGAATTCCTTCAAAAGAAACAATGCATCATGGCACAGATGGCTCCGGTGTTCCAATCGGACAGATTTTGAAAGATTAATGAACCAGCTCAGTGACGAAGGAAGCGGCTCATCGTCAACAATGCCAGAAGATGAATTTTACAACAATGAAGACATATTCACTCAGCCAATCCAGGAGCTCGAACTGGATCTTTGAAATCAATTACAACAGCAAACATGTCAGCATCCAAACAAAAGATGAACAGGAAAGCAGCCAGACAAAACAATATGGTGACCCCCACCATAATTGACAAATCAGAGAAAGACAAAGAAAAGGGCATCCCACACAGTGAAGCCGCCCCGACATATGGAATCCACTTTCTCAGTGGATGACAATTTATTTTGTAAATATATGTATTAGTCAAAAGTTGTGGATCCCTCTAAAAGAGGACAAATGCGCACCGAACATGTGGCGCGATCCACTACTCCCCCTTGTAATATAAATAAGAAACTCTCCTCACTTAGGAGGCAGGTTTTGGTTTTTGATAGTTTTTCAGTTTCCACATCTTCCCCTTCTCTCTAGATATCTCTCTACCCCTGAACCATCCACTGTATCCAACCATCCACTGAACAATTCTTGTAAATTACGAAGAAATACATAAATAAAGAAGTAAGTTGTTCTTATTATTCTGAGTTCTTTATTTATTCTTTATATTCATATGCTTTCTTTTAGTAAAAGAGACTTTTAATATAAATGAGGTATATCGGCCGGAAACCAGGTAGCGTCAAGGTGTCTCAGAGACACTTTTGAGTTGGAGGTTTTTATCCTCACTCATCGCGGCTTTATAATATTCAAAATTTATAAAGTGTGTGCCGGGTAGAACAAAGACCACGTACCCTAAAAATAAAAAAGTCAAATTTACTATTAGAAAAAAGTCAAAATTACTGTTTTACTGTAGCTGTAGCAATTCCATGAATTTTCCTTTAGAATTAATATATTTTTATTAGTCATCTTTATTATTCTCATGCTTTGTCTAAGTTTAGATCGATCCTTTTATTCAACAAAGTTAGCCAATTAACTCAAATTATTTATTGGTCCCGAGTCGGTGTGTGTCCTAGGTCTAAGTCACGCAGTAAGGAGAGTAAGTCGTGCATCCGAATAGGAAAGGAAGTGTATCCGAGGCAAGACATAAGATAAATAATGAGTTGGTTAGGTAATTTTACGAATAAAAGAACCTCTAGACATCACAATAATCAGATGAATGATTATAACATACAAACTGAGAATGATGAAGATAGAAGTAATAAAAGCATATTGTCTAAAGAAATATCATGGGATAGTCAATTTTTAACAAATTGGAAACCTCCCTCGATTTCAACCTCAGAAATATATAAAGATAAAGGAATATTTGATTTCAAATCTAGATTAGCAATTAAAGTAAAAGAAAAAGTAATCCCTTTATATTCCAATAATCAAACCATGAGTCTATTTTCAAAATCTTCAATTAGAAAATATATATCACAAGGATATAGATTCCTACACATAGGACTAGTACAAGTTGCAATTAAACCATTAACAATGGAAGGACTAGATACAAGTATACAAGTAACCTTAAGAGATGCAAGACATTTAAATTATGTAGATTCTCTATTAGGAGCAATAGAAACAAGCCTAACAAATGGACCAATACATTTTAACACATATCCTAATTTCACAATATCCCTGACAGATCCACATATAATGAAAATATTAACCCTAGATATTTTAACCCATAACTATCATATGCAAGTAGGTTCTCATATTTATGAAATATTTTGTAGACTTCAATACAAAGTAATGAATACTGGACTTTGTCCAAATGCTTTTAATAGAAGCAAGACTACCGGAGAAACGGTTTTTTGGGAAATTGATCATACAAAAGCAAATATAACTATTCCTAAAACAATCAAATGGAGTGAAATAACTTTGCGTAAAATGGACTTATCCCAAAACTGTACTGCATACACAAGTGCGAAAAATAAGCACAAGTGAATTAGAACAAGTCACACAATACGTAGATGGTTCAAGAGAACTAAAATTCAAAAGAACACAATCTTTAAACAGAAACAAAAATCTTAATTTTAATATACCAAATTTAAGATCCACTTCAGAATAGGTGAATTCCAACAAAGAAATAATTCACAAAACAATCAACCAATTTTAGAATCGAAATTGAAACAGAAAATGTATATAAAGCCAATAATATTGGCATAAAAAGAGATGGAAATTTTGCCCATCCATATGAAGATAGTAATTTCACATTAAATATGATAAAAAATGAATTTAGATTAAATAAAAAGGTTTTAAGAGAAGAATTCCAAAGCGAAGAAAATAATAAAAATAGAGAATTATTCTTTAAAACATATAACGAAAAAGAACAAAAAATAATTAAAGAAGCATATTATGACTTATGTAAAATACAAGAAATACATATACCATTCTTTGAATTCCTAAACAATAAATACCTATACAAACTAAACCCAATAACTCAAAACCTTAAAAAATGGTATAAAGTAACAGCAAACAACCTACCAAGTAATGAATTCTATGAAAGTGAAAGACCTCCGCTTGAACCGGCCTATTTTTGTAAAAATGGAATCACACATGGAATTTTACCAATAGTCCACCCTGACCAAATAGAAGAAAGACTAACGAAAGACTTACATTTGCAAAATAATTGGACAAATTTATCAATACATACAATAGGACAACAATTGGACACGAGTAGAAAACAAAATAGATATTGTTACAAATGGTATAACAATGGTAAAAGAAGAAGTAGATGGTCTTACAACACAAACAATTTTCCTACCCCAATTAATAAACAACCGTAAACAGGAATAATATCCAAAAGATACACAGAATATGCTGAATTATATAATAAAACACCTTCAAACAGAAAGGAAAAAACATCAACCTCATATAATAAACAGATACCACCTTCAGAAAATCCATTTAAAATGTCCGGTGTTAGACCAACCTTACATGATCCCATAAATAATTTAATGCAAAACATAGATGCATACATACGAGTAAAAAAGGAAACAAGTACAAGTGACAACAAAACCATTAGAGTGTTAATGTAATATAATGAACAATCAACATCCGAATCGAATCCATCCTTGATTCTGAAAATTATGAAATAGACAATAAAGATAAACTAATACAAGCTATTCAAGGTTTTTATAAAAAAGAGGCGGATGATTTAGAAATAATAGGAAATCAACAAAAATCTTACAATGCAAAAAATATTTATGAATGGAACATTGATGGATTAAGTGAAATGGAAATTATTAATAAAACGAAAGAAATGATAATTGTAGGAAATATTTACAAAACACAAAATATTACAGAAAGACAAGCCACAGAAAATATAATCTTAGGTTTCACAGGACAGTTACGTACCTGGTGGGATAAATTATTAGGAGAAGAAATAAAAAATGTTATTTTAACTGCAGTAAGAAATGATGCTCAAGGACAACCTTTAGTAGATGAAATTGGAAGACCTGCACCAGCACAATTAATAACCCTAATATTTAACATCACAACCCATTTCATAGGAGACATAGATTTATATACGTAAAGAAATTCGTAAATATTACAAAATTTAAAATGCGTAAAATTAGGACAATTCAAATGGTATAAAGAGAATTTCTTACAAAGAGTTTTTAATCTAGCAGACCCAAATAACATATACTGGAAAGAAAAATTTATTACTGGATTACCAGGATTATTTTCAGAAAAAGTAAAAGAAACAATAGAACAAAAATTTGGAAAAATTTCTTATAATGAATTAACCTATGGAGATTTAATCACTAGTGTAAATATAACAGGACTAAGATTATGTCAGACCAAAGATTAAATTATAAATTAAAGAAAGAAAGTGCACAAACACGTAAAGAATTAGGAAATTGGTGTGAACAATTTGGGTTTGGAAAATTAAAACCACCTCATAAAAAGAAAAGAAATGAACACAATCCTTATTATAAAAACAAGACTTATAGAAGAAAACATAGGAAAACAAATAAAAAATACACAAAAGAAACACCTGAATATTATAAAAATTCAAGTCACAAGAAAAGATATAATAACAAATATAATAACAAGAAATATAAGAAAAATAATAAATACACAAACACCCACAATAAAACAATAAAATGTTTCCTATGCAGAAAACCTGGACATATAGCTAGGGACTCGCCAATAGAAAACAAATAAAACAAATTTGCAATAACCTTAATATAAAAGAGATAGATCAAATAATATCCCAAATAGATAATCTAGAGGTAACAACCACGTAAAACGAACAAACCAAAGTGGAGAAGACCCTCTTTAGCACGGATTTCACAGATAACGAAGAAGAAATTAATGAATGTCAAAATGGATGCAAAGGAGTATGTATGTGTACAACCAAAATCAATACTATAGAACAATATGATGAAATATTAGAAAAAATTAAAGAGATAAAGGAACCAGCTTATAAAACGAAAATTCCTAAGACAACTAGAAAAAACCATAAAGGAGGAAAACCGTAACCTTCAACACCATCTCAATATGAAGATGTGGTACAAATGTTCCAAGACAAAAAGAAGCAAATTTCTTCACTAGATTTACAAAAAGAAATCAGAGAAATAAAGCAAGAAATAAAATTATTAAAACAAAATAATTTAGAATTACAAAAATCACAAAAAGAATTAGAAGCAAAAATAACAATACATGAAATTAAAAAACAAATAAGTGCGACTTATAAAGGAGAACCCTCCAAAAATTTAGATAAAAACCTTCTAAAAAATTGGATGAACAATTTCAAAACCCTTTTGGGAAAAACAAAGGAATAAAAATAAACACTAGAGAAAATACGGAAATGTAAACATCCTCTTCAAAAGAAGACACGTAGGAAGTTTATATGCAATAAATAAAGTTAGGTTTCCAAAATGGTATGTCACCATAAAAATGACCATAGGAACCTTCCAATATGAAGGAATAGCCATGCTAGACTCAGAGTGATCTAAACCGTATAGAACAAGGCATAATACCCTCTAAATATTTTATTAAAACAAAACAAAACCTCTCAAGAAAGAAATTCTTCCTTATTAAAAGTTAAATATAAAATACCAGAAGCTCACATATGTAATAACAACATTTGTTTTAAAACAAGTTTAATACTTGTAAAAGATCTAAATACAAGAGTAATATTAGGAAATCCTTTCCTACAAATGTTATATCCCTTTAAAGTATCCAAACAAGGAGTAGAAACAAAAATATTAGGACAAAAAATAATATTTAAATTCATATATCCAGTTTCTACCCATGATGTTAACAATGTACAAAAAGAAAACATAACAAAAATAAACTCATTAAAAACAAATTGAATATATATATATATATATATATATATATATATATATATATAAGTAGATAGAACATAAGTACCCTCTTCTTCGGTCCCAATAGAAGAAAATATGACCCTTAATTATGTGGTTCACAATATTTTATATGACTTTTGATATATTTGAAAACGTATATATAAGGAAATACTCCCTCCTTTGGTCCCAATGAAATAAATTTCAAATTTTCCACAACGAATCAAGTGTGACCAATAATGGAGTCATCCCTCCTCCTTTATAATTGATGCATAACTTTACTCAAAAGAAAAATATGGTCCTCATTTAATTATGTGGAACATGAATTTTGATGTGACTCTTGGCAAAAAATAATAAAAAATAAGTAAAGAAGAAAAAAAAAAGATCTGAATCTTGGTTGAATGTAACAACTTTATCCAAAATAAAAACTTAGTACTAAAAATATTGGCTTGTTTATATTTATTATTTTGTATATAGCTAGACATTTTATAGAGTAAATTTAAAAGTTATATATTGAACTGATACAACATTAACCTCTATGATTGAGTATTTATTTTCTTAAAATTTTTAGGATTGAATTTTATTGCAACTTAAATTGGTTAAGATGAATGTTTAAAAGAAATTAATTAGGAAAGGAGTAATTGCAAGAGGAGAATAATTAATACAAATAGGTAAACATTTAAAATTAATTAATTATTGTATGTGCAATTGAATTTTACTTGAGACGCATAAAATTGTTAAAATAAATAACTAAAAATAAATAAATAAATTAGGAGGTAATAATGGTACCAAAAAAATCATATTTTTTCCTAATGTACCAAAAAATAATTTTTATTATAATTGTCCAAATAATATTAAAAAGCATTCGCCTATAGTTTGTGAATGTATACAATGAGAAAAAATATCTATTATAATGGTCCAAATTATATTAAGAGGCATTGGCGTATAATTTGATGACACTGTCCTTGCTTCAAAGCTTTCATGAGGAAGCTCGCCTATATATTTGCAATTACACTGAGTCAAGTCAACTTTTTGCATATCCATCCTTTTTTAATTGGATTTCCACAAAAGAAAATATGGTCATTATATTTAATAATGCCGTTGATGATATTTAATGTGACAGAATGATCCATTGTTTGTATCATAATGGTTTGATTTTTTATTTTTTTATAGCTCATGATTTGTCTTATTTCTGTTCTCCCTCATTGGACCCTCATAATTTTTAAATTTATTATTTCTATATATTTCTTACATTTTTCAAGTTATCCATAGCAAATTTAAAAGTGTTTTGAACATTCATTTTGGGATGTAGGCAAAACCCATATTTTGGTTACAAAAGAAATCAAGTTTTTGAAATGCCCTTGAAATATATATATAAATAAGTAGATAGAACATAAGTACCCTCTTCTTCGGTCCCAATAGAAGAAAATATGACCCTTAATTATGTGGTTCACAATATTTTATATGACTTTTGATATATGTGATAACGTTTATATAAGGAAATACTCCCTCCTTTGGTCCCAATGAAATAAATTCCAAATTTTCCACAACGAATCAAGTGTTGACCAATAATGGAGTCATCCCCCCTCCTTTATAATTGATGCAAACAACTTTACTCAAAAGAAAAAATATGGTCCTCATTTAATTATGTGGAACATGAATTTTGATGTGACTCTTGGCAAAAAATAAAAAAAAATAAGAAAAAAGAAAAAAAAAAGATCTAAATCTTGGTTGAATGTAACAACTTTATCCAAAATAAAAACTTAGTACTACAATTGTTGGCTTGTTTATATTTATTATTTGTATAGCTAGACATTTTATAGAGTAAATTTTAAAGTTATATATTGAACTGATACAACATTAACCTCTATGATTGAGTATTTATTTTCTTAAAATTTTTAGGATTGAATTTTATTGCAACTTAAATTGGTTAAGATGAATGTTTAAAAGAAATTAATTAGGAAAGGAGTAATTGCAAGAGGAGAATAATTAATACAAATAGGTAAACATTTAAAATTAATTAATTATTGTATGTGCAATTGAATTTTACTTGAGACGCATAAAATTGTTAAAATAGATAACTAAAAATAAATAAATAAATTAGGAGGTAATAATGGAAATTACCAAAAAAATCATATTTTTTTCCTAATGTACCAAAAAATAATTTTTATTATAATTGTCCAAATAATATTAAAAAAGCATTTCGCCTATAGTTTGTGAATGTATACAATGAAGGAAAAAGTATCATATTATAATGGTCCAAATTATATTAAGAGGTGACATTGGCGTATAATTTGGATGACACTGTCCTTGCTTCAAAGCTTTCATGAGGAAAATGCTCGCCTATATATTGCAATTACACTGAGTCAAGTCAACTTTTGCATATCCATCCTTTTTAATTGGATTTCCCACAAAGAAGAAAATATGGTCATTATATTTAATAATGCCGTTGATGTTATATCTTAATGTGACAGAATGATCCATTGTTTGTATCAGTATTGGTTTGATTTTTTATTTTTTTATAGCTGCATGATTTGTCTTATTTCTGTTCTCCCTCATTGGAATTCTCATAATTTTTAAATTTGCATTATTTCTAGAGTATATTTCTTACATTTTTCAAGTTATCCAACAGCTTAAATTTCTAAAGTGTTTTGAACATTCATTTTGGGATGTAGGCAAAAACCCATATTTTGCTGATTACAAAGAAATCAAGTTTTTGAAATGCCCTTGAAATATATATATATATATATAAGTAGATAGAACATATAAAAATTTACCCACTCTTCTTGAGTCCCCATAAAAGAAAATACTGTTATTAATTTAACTGCTGGTTCACAATATTTTATATGACTTTTGAGTATATGTGATAACGTTTATATAAGGAAA